>CALYDF020008491.1:0-11591 GCA_944474145.2 Dicrocoelium dendriticum
CAAGTAAATTGTAAATGAAAGATAGGTTATCTTTTTGGGCGCTACAGGTCTAGGACCACTGAGACCACTACTCCTGAGGCTGCCTGAAGCAGTCGAAATAAATTTTTGGTCCATTTTGCAGCTCTTCTACTTTAACTTTCACTGTGGCTACACCCACTCAATCGTAGTGTCCTGAAATATTTCACATTAGTAGGCAGCTCACAAACACACAAGAAACGTGAGCATGTCAAATTAGTTTGTACAAGCTCGTTGGTGTGTTACCTGTCAAGTGGTGCAAGTCTCCATTACTTGCTCGGTGGTCCCATCACCTATTGGCAATGCGAAGCAGGCGCTGCCGACTGTCTCCGAACAGCAGCACTGCGTCATTGTACATCAATTAGTAAACTTACATCCTGTTACTTGCATAAATGGTTAAATATTTTAATGACCACATAAGTCTTATAATACGTGCGCCAACACCCTGTGGATTCAATTTACAAACTTGACACTACTACCCAGATAGGTCAGCGGATCGGTCATTTTCAGTAGTTGCTCAGTACTTGTCAATAGCAGTGGTTTATCGGCGCAGTCGTCAAATAGCACTTCGCACATCGATGATGTGAAGCCTATGCCAAGCCATTCAGTATCAGCCTATCTAAAAACGACTGTATAACAGTTTGGTCCAACATCATCTGTTACATCAATCGTAAAGATATTCTCAAAAATCTTCCGAGTTCATCTTAAAATTAGATTACAGACCAGTTTTTAGACGCTCGGTTACTCCAATCCGAGCGCGATTTGGGTTCCAGCAGGCCTTCTTTTCCTTGATTCTTCGAGACATGGAATGAAAACCAATGAATATCTCTGTGCACCCAGGCATTCCATGTCGTCAAATTGCTCGCCGCAAACTCCGCTTCGTTTTCGATGCGTGACACAGGCCATATCGTCACGTATTACTGGAAACTTGCAAGGAGCATTTCGAGCTTCCGATCCGCTAAAGGGATTTCATTGTCTATAGCAAAAAGCTCTATCATCATTTGGTCACGAGGTTGTACTTTTACTTCAAAAAGCAGGAGTTAGTCATTCGGGATCTTTTTGATCAACACTGAAGAGAAGTGACAGCTCTGATGCACTCCACTTATTTTACGGAACCCTAAAGAAAGCTCCATTTCGGTAACCACGCGGTTTGGTATCCCCAGGCAAGCAGATGTAATGCCAGCTAACGCACGAAAGTTGGATAACGCAAGAAAGACGGGTCATTGATCGCAGAACTTGGACAGCATTTCGGCTACAAACGGCAGATGAAAGATGAGTGGTGGGAGTAAAGGACGTATGGAAAATGGAGAGGGTACCACCAACAACCACTCCACTGACCCACTTCGCTCCTTTGAAAATGCGCGATAATCGACGTAGGGTGAGCCTGCGTTTGCTTACCTGATTATGATGCAGGAAATACGGTAACGGACTACAACCTGGGGTGGTTTTTGCAAAAATTAGTACCACATCGCTTATAATCTGAACCTGAAAGTCAAGGCTACTGATTCTGCCTGACCTCTAACCATCGGCTTTTCTATTAGGACTAACAATCAGGGTGCTCAAAAGTACCACACGGGTTAGCAAAAAGAAGTGAAAATGCGGTCTCATTGCAACAATATCTCTGATAGAGTCCAAGAGGTTTTTAGAGACCTATATCACTTATGCAAGCGTCACGAAATAGATTTCATGGTTACGCTGCGGCTCTGCTGTTCGGGCCTCATTGCTTTGCGGATCACAGACAGTGAACAACAATTTATCACGTGTTTAAATGTATATGCTTGACAAGTCCTGTAGGATGGTTGGAGTGAAAACTAAATTTGAAAGTATCAATGAATAAGTAAATGGTCATTTTAAGACATGGCCACTGCTGGCTGGACATTAAAAAGGACGGCTTTGTCCGACTACCGATGCTTGCAAAGTACGGTTTAAATATAGTGAGTACATAAAAGTAATAGTGACCTTAATTTTCAGTTACGGTCCTAGTGCTCAAGATGGCCATGCTTAATTTCAATGTGAATCACGCTTCACTTTGAGATTTGCGTGTTACATTCCAATCACAGCCTGTACTTCAAAATGGTTCTTCAAGCAGTTATCAACCGTTGTGCCAGGTGTCGCCCGTCGTTACCCGGTGGTCAGAGGTATATTGGTCACAACTAACAGCACAACGGTCTCGGGTTGGGACCTGCTATGTCTACTTGATGAGATCAAATGAGGTCGAAACACGTCGTACTGTGCAGCGTTTCCGGGCGGGCAACACCCAAGTTCTTTCTCTTTTCTTCCCGGTAAGACATTCGGGTATCACGCTAAAGTACCTTCTTAGACCTAATTACTTTCTCTTCTTGTGTTTCAGCCACGGAACACCTTCCCAAAGTACGTTGTTTCCGCCTTCCAAGTTTCCTGTGTTTAAAAAGTAACGACGTTGCCCTAACCCACTTACACTACGAGATATAGCCTGTGTGTCTCGACCATCGCAATGAAGCCAAACCTTACCGTGGTGCGGTGGTTTGTGTGCCTCAGTGATCCACTGAGCTAGGCTGGATGGTGCTTTTGCACCCTCAGAACCACTAATACCAGATTGGTCAATGGTTAGAGGCCAGACCAACAGTCTCCTGACCCTCCAGCTTGGGGTTGGAGTGAGGATGACTCCATATTCCATAAAACGGGCTGTCTGTAGTCCAGTGCCAAAACCATGCTGCCTTGCGGTATGGTTTTTGAACCAAAGGCTTTGGTTGAGCACCCTAATCGTTACCCTGTCTAGGCCTAGGCAGCCTGACAGTATTCTGTCCACGCAATACAATGAATCTTTTCTCTAACAATTAATTGATGCTCTGGCCGTCGTAGAGGATAATCAACGATGCCCTATCTGCTGCATCAAGCAGGGTGGATAGGGGTTTGGATGCTACTGCTCAAGCCTTCCCGTCTTCTTATTCCCTATTTTGCGCTATTTCAGCCTTAGTGTTCCTTTCCAACTTCACTGTCATCCCCTGTTTTCAAGCCCCCAATTCTTGGCCCTCCCCTTCCTTGCTTGAGTAGTCACTTGTCTTCCAGTTTCAACTCACACACAATCGCAGGCCGTCGCTCCAATCCAGTCGACAGGTCCATGTTCAACCAACTGGAGAACTAATCAGTGGATCCGTTTTCCTATGCAGTCTTCCATCCTTGCTAAGACTTCCATACCTCAACGTTCGCGCTTTGCTACGGCTTCGGCAACAAGCACACTCGCCCGAACACGAGACCCTGTCGATCGATATTTGCTGTTTACCGGAAACCAGCCTGCAAGATTCCATTTCCATGCTTAATCTGCGTTCCCCCACATGCGACATTGGCGGCACATTCTCATTGCTCATGTCTGGCGATGATGCAGCTTCAAATGCCGGGCAACCTGATGTGGGCATTGTTTTAATTCCGCAGGCTGAAGCTTCCTTAATCGACTGGATCCCTGTCAACAGCCGGATGTGCGCCGTTAGGTTGGCTGGCTCGTTCCAGGCTTCGAAGTCGAGCAGGGACAAACGGTGCCTGTTTGTCATTGCGACTTACGCCCCCACGAATCGCAGCTCAGATTCGATGAAAGATGATTTCTATCACCAACTTAACGCTTTTCCGTCACAGCCGAAGCACGGATACTGTGGTGCTTGCTGGTGATTTAAAGGTCCAAGTCGGAAAATTGTCCTCTGATGAGCTTCATCTGGGCGGCCAAAATGGTGTAGGCTCCTGTAATGATAACGGTGAGTGGTTGCTACACCTGTGTGAAGATGCTCGTCTCTTTCTCGCGATCACAGACTTTCGACACATCAACCGTAGAGGAGTGCCTTGGCACCCACCAGTCTGGGGCCAGTCATAGACGCAAATCCATCACATCGCGATTATTTACCGCTGGAGAGGCTGTGTCCAAAACTCTCGCTCGATTTGGAGCACCAGCGTTGACTCCGATCACGCTCTCGTGTGTGCCGACCTGCGGGTGCGTTTCGGCGGACATCCGCAACTTCGCTTTGAGTGCATTGCTAGCAGCCAGCTGGCGAATCCGGATGTTTTGAATGCGGGTCAGAATACGCTGACATCTGAACTGAGTAAGTGTCCACTAAACACCCTCGATCACTGGTCGCATATTCCTCAAATGTTACTATCAGCAGGCATGTCATTCACGCGGCAGATCAATTTGCCAACCTGGACATTGAGTCTCTACAAAGTATATGGAACTTATGGATGCTCGTCGACGTATTCCGGCTGGGGGTGAATATAATGAGGCTGGCGAAACAGGGCAAAACTGCGTGCTAGAATGAAGAAAGACCGCGAAGCTTGGTGGTCCCATCTTGCATAGAAAATGGAAAGAGCCGCTGCTGTTGAAAATCATCGTAAGTTTTTCCGTCTGTATTAGGAGAACAGCTATTAGACATTCATTTTTTGTGAACGAGCTTAATAGCTATTCTTTACTGTTCCTATTTTCTACTTCTTGGCTGTTGTTTAAACGCTCTACTTCGTTCGCCGATTGGTACACCCACGTCATTGTTAATGGACGCTCATCGTCATGTCCTTTTCAGCAGTGTCATTCCACCGGTTTTTCTTCTCGTCGCTGTTCTACTTGGTTATGTTAAAGGAATATCTAGTTGTCACACAATTATTGTACTGGCTTTTACTTTCTGGGTCTGCATTTCTTATTCTCGTTTGTTTCGGGACATTTGGTGTGTCTCTATAAATTTGAGAATAAACTATTTATTTAATTGTTTAAACGCTTCATTTCGTTATACAGATTGGCCAGTGCCTGTCACTGTAAATGGATGTTCGCTTTACGCTTGGAGTCCCATGATGCTATTTTTAAGGACATATGCGATTTGCTCGTGAGTACACGGTTGTCTATTCGCCCGTTGTATTTGACGTTTTTCCTTCTGTTGTTTGGCTAAAGTGTAATTTAGCAGCTTCCCTTCATTTTGCCTTCAAACTATATAACCAACTGTGATTTCATGTTTTGGGGTTTTATAGGAAAATACGGTTGCGTACTCTTACGTAATTAACGACCCAAAAATAATAGTGAAAACTCCGAGATTAGGTAGGAAAATAGATGGTCAAAAGTGAAAGTAGACTGACACAATTTAACTGTGTATCAGGGTAGGGCGCAAGGCGCTGTTCAGTCGTATATCATGTAGTCAGCCCCGTTGACGTTCATCGGCCGTGGTGCACGTGATGCTTATGTTGTGTGTTTTCACGCCTCACATGATTCGATAAGGTCGAGTGACCTTGTATCGGTCAAGCTTGCACGTCCCGTCTGCGCGTACGTACGTGCGTGCGTGCGGATGCTACATATACTCCTCGCTTGCAAACAGTCATAGTGGTCTGAATTGGTCGGGTCTCGTAACTTTACGACCGAAAGGTGTGACGTAGTTCGGAGGCGTGACCGGTGATTGCGATTTCGCAGTAGGGGCGTGATTCGAGGGATTGACTGCAGCTTCGATGTGTGCGGGCTTGAGACGGCCTATACTCACTGTGCCGGTCCGAGTTGGGAGTTGAACAGTGAAATGCTTAGGACCGCGAGAAATGACTCGGTGGGGTCCATCGTACGGTGATTGAAGGGGTTTATGCACACGGTCTGAGCGTATGAAAACATAAGCGCAAAGCATTAGGTCAGAGGGAACGTAAGAACATGTACTGGTTGAGAGTGGAGGTGCGTAACAGAGATTTGACATTTGTAATTTCAACTCTGTTGCAAAATTAGATGGTTGTGGATGTTCTGTACTAGACGGACAGAAATATTCGCCGGGCAGGCGTAAAGTGGTTCCAAAAACAAGTTCTGCAGGTGAGCATTACAAGGTTTGTCGAAACATTACACGTAGCTGTAACCACACAAGTGGTAGTAAATCACACCAATGAGATGGGTTGTTGTGAGCCATTAGAGCTGTTTTGATGTGGCGATGCAAACGTTCCACTAAGCCGTTTGCTTGCGGGTGATATGCTGTGGTACCGATGCGTTGGCATCCAAGAATGTTGGTAGTGTTTGAGAAAAGATTGGATTCAAACTGGGAACCGCGATCAGTCGTAATGGTGGCTGGACCACCAAATGTGGCGACCCAGTGGTTAATGAAATTACGAGCGATTGTTTCTGTGTGAGTGTCAGGTATAGGAATAGCGACTGGCTAACGCGTAAAGCGATCGATGCAAGTGAGGATATACGCGTCGCTATTTGTCACAGGAAGAAGACAGACAGTGTCCAAACGAACATGAGCAAAGCGGGCATCGGGATTGCTAAAGGTTCCGAAAGGTGAGCTGTATGGCGGATGACTTTAGAAAGTTGACAGGAAAGGCAATTTGCGGCCCAATCCTTGATGTCTTTGTTCACGTTTGGCCATACGTATCGTTCAGAGATGAGAAGGATGGATTGGCGGATTCCTGGATGTGAACCATTGTGAAAAGTTTCAAAAACCGATCGGTGCATAGATGGTTGTACCAATGGACGTGGTACATTCGTTGAAACATCACATTCGATTGTTCCAGTATGTGCATAGAGAGGGAGTGATTTTAACAAAGTGAAAATTTCTCCGATGGCGATGAAAATGATTCGGATGATTCTGTCTTCTGAGCCTTCGCCATCTGGTGTAAATAGATTGCGGAAGCACAGTCAACATCAGGTCGAGACAGAGATCTGCGACTACGTTTTGGTTTCCGGCACCATGTCGTTTATCAGTGGAAAACTGAGAGCTGTAATCAAGTTGGCGAATCTCTCGGGGCGAATATTTGTCAGGATTAGCAGAAAATGCTGGAGCAAGAGCTTTATGATCTGAATAAATGCAAAATTAACGGCCTTCCAAAAGATGTCGGAAGTAACGCACAGCTGGATAGATGGCCAAACTTTCTCGACAGAATACACTATATCGCGTCTCCGATGACTGAAGTCTCTTGGAGAAGAAACCAGGTGGTTGTTTCTGGTAGTCAACGGTTTGCTGAAGAACAGCCCCTACTGCAGTGTTAGATGCATCGACGTGGGGAGATAAGGCGGCACCTTGGCGCACATGAAACAAGGTACATTTTTTCGCTAAGGTACATTTTGCTTTCTCAAATGCTTGTTGAGCTTGTTCAGAAAAATTAAATTCAGAGTGAGTTTCTCTCAACAGGTCAGTCAAAGGCATCAACATAGCGTCTGCATGAGAAATGAAACGACGATGACAATTAATCATTTCAAGAAAACGCTCCAGTTGACGAAGAGAAGTGGGACACGAAAATGAGCTGATAGCGTCTAGCTTAGGTTATGCGGGAGTGATGCCATGCTGCTTAATCGTATGTTCGAGAAAATTTAAAGAGGGAACACCAAACTCGCATTTCTGAACGTTAAGCACCACGCCATGATCTTTTAGGCGTTGAAACAGTATGCAAAGATGGGTAATGTGTTCATCATGGGTTTTGGAAGCAACGAAAATATCATCTAATAACAGAATACAAAATCCAGATTGTGGAGAACTTGGTCAATAATACGTTAAAAGGTCTGAACAGCATTTCTTAAACCAAAGAACATACGCAAAAGCTCAAATAAACCAAAAGGAGTGGTAATAGCTGTTTTGTGCACATCATCGGGTTGAATAGGGATATGATGATACGCTCTGAGAATATCAATGTGTGAGAAAACTGTACAACCGGTAATGTTTGCAGTAAAATCGTGGATATGAGGAAGGGGATATCTATCGGATATAGTGGAGTTGTTTAAGGCTCGATAGTCACCACAGGGGCGCCAATCATTTGGCGTTGACTGAGGGACCATATGCAAGAGTGAAGCAAAAGTACTGTGAGAGGGTCTGATAATTCCCAGTTGGAGCATGTGTTGAAATTCCCTTTTGGCGATGAGCAAGCGTTCAGATGGCATACGTCGGGGGCGAGCAAAAACGGGGTTACCGCGAGTCTCTATTCTATGGGTTACAGGATGTTTGGGATTAGCCTGGTGGAAATTGGGTTTAAGCAGGTTAGGGAATCTCTAAGTATGGAAGAATGGGAGGTTGGATGAAGCGTGGACAATAACAATGGGACAGCTTGAGAACAAATGATAGGTTCACCGCACACAGATAACTTAGTAATACCGTCCTGGAGGCTACTGTTTTTCAAGTCAATTAATAAATTAAAATGTGTAAGAAAATCCGCACCTAAAATAGGCGGGCGAACATCCGCAATAAGAAAATTCTAAGGGTACTTACGTCGTAATCCCAAATTGTGTCAGCAAACGTTGTCCAAACGTATGTATTTTTGTGCCGTTTGCAGCAGTAAGTTCATAAAACTTCCCATGCTGGAGAGTGTCAGTGGGTTGCGGGGGAATAACACTGACGTCTGCTCCCGTGTCAATCAAAAATTTTGGTCCAGAAGTACGATCCACAACATAAAGACGGCGAGATTGGGTTTGATAACCACGAGTGTTACTCTCCCCTAACACTGGGCCTGGCGGTTTTCCGGCATCTTCGGAGCATTGTTTTTGGTTTCTGAACAAACGTGGGGAAACACATTTCCTTGCTCTATACAAGTCTCTTTCTGGCTCGTCTTTGGACTTCTTTTTGCGGTTGTGGGGTGAAGACGTCAGCGGTGACACAACAGACTTTCTGGCGACGGAGGTTCCGGTAATCATGTCGATTTCATTCGAGCAATTGCAGACGCATCTTCAACATCAACAACTGCAGTTTGAAAAATCTCAACCACAGGTGATCAAACTGCTATCTCAAAAGCTGAACATACAGAGCGAATCATCGACGACAACCGCACGGCCATCTGTGGACGCCCTTGCGGCTTCAATCACAGAATTTGTTTGCGGTGGATTAAGCGGATTGAAATTTGAATCCTGGTTCCTAAAGTATGAAGATATCTTTCGAGTGGAACTTGCAGACCAAGATGCTGCCTGGAAAGTTCGTTTGTTTTTGAAGAAACATGGCGCAGTCGAGCATGAACGTTACACAAATTGCGTGCTGCCGAAAATGTGAGCGACTTCAGCTTCGATGAGACAGTGAAAACGCTGATGCAGATATTTGGTGAGCAGGCCTCTCTGTTCAGTGTTCACTACAATTGTTTGAATTCAGTCAAACGCGATGCCATTGATTTTGTCACACATGCCGGGATCGTAGCTCGCGAGTGTGAACGATTCAAACTGGGCATGATGACACCTGATCAATTCAAGAGTCTTATTTTCGTGTGCAGTCTTCAGTCCCCCGCTGATGCCGATATTCGAACACGCATTCTCCACAAGATCGAACAAGAACCACAGTTGACGCTGCAAGAGAGTCCAGCCGAATATCAGCGACTGATTAATTTGAAGCAGGACACAAAAGTGATTGAAACTGCTGATCACAGGACAGAACCCCAGTTTTGTCGCACAGCTATCCGTGGTAAAGTGATGTACCGGAGTTGGTCAACTCAGAAGCCCCTGACCGCATGCTGGAATTGTGGCGCTTGGTATTTTGTGAGAGACTGTATCTACAAAGGGCATCCATGTCACAAATGAAAGCTGGTTGCTCATAAAGAAACCCACTGTCGAGTTACGCACAAGTTCAGGCGTACATTTTCCTCGAGGTTGCGCACAACATCAACATCAAAAGGGCCAAATTTCATGGACCGGCCACAAGGGTAGTTCTCGTTGCGTTTCGCACGGAAGTCGCAGGCAACAGAAAGTATTTAACAATAAAAGGCAATGATATTCCAATCACCTTGCAACTATATACGGCGTCCGACATCGCAATCATTTTGCGAGCCACCTGGGGGAAGCTTGGGAGACCGTCATTCAAGCGCACAAGTCTGACAACTCAGAATGCATCCGGAGAACCGCTGAGATTGGATGGAGAGATTGAATGTAAGGTCAGCTTCAGGGAACTACAACCGTGGCACGATCTACCTAGGCTAATGCACCGACGTTAATCTTCTCAGAATCGATTGGATTGAGCAGCTGAACTTGTTCAATGTACCATTGAATCGTGTCTGTGCTGGAAGGAATGTCACAGTGCACCATACAGCCATACCGACTCCTACGGATCAAACGTATCTGAAGAGCATCAAATGAAGTATGCGTGTTTTCCAGTCGGAACTTGGACACTGTAAGAAAATGCAGGCAAAACTTACTCCACTTCCGGAGCCAGACCAGTGTTTCGTCCCAGACGTTCTGTCGCTTATGCTTCCCAAGCACTTGTTGAACAGAAGTTTGATCGATTGCAGCAGGCCGGAGTAATCGAGTGAGTCAAGTTCTCACCGTGGACTGTGCCCATTGTGAGCAGTAAACCGAACGGTTCTATTCGTTTGTGTGCAGCTTTTTCAACGAGTCTGAATGCTGCACTGAAACCCCATCAGTATCCGCTTCCACTCCCTGAGGACGTGTTTGCAAAGCTGAATGGAGGCAAATATTTTGCTACCCTTGATCTTGCAGACGCCTATTTGCAGTTAGAAGTTGAACCCGAAAGCAGAAAGCTTCTAACAATCTACAAGCCTCGCGGTCACTACCAGTATAATCGTTGGCCAATTGGGGTCAAAACGGCACTGGCAATCTTTCAGCAAGTCTTAGATGCCATGCTGACGGGTGTAAGTGGAGCAGCAGCCCACATGGATGACATCATCATAATGGGTTCGACGCAAGATGAATTATTTCAACGATTGCATGAAGTGCGGCAGTGAATCAAAGATTACGGTTTCCGATTACGAGCGGACAAGTGCAGATTTTCCTGAAGTCAATTAGGGTCCTGGGTTTCGTGATTAACGAGAAGGGCCGACGATCCGGTCCCGAAAATATCGAGGTGATAGACCGGTTACCGGCACCATCGGATGTCATAACTTTACGGTCATTCCTTGGGATGGTGAGTCACTATAGTGAATTTCTACCATGCATGCCTCGCTTGCGTCATTCTCTAAACCACCTGCTGTTGAAAGATGTCGAATGAAAATGGTCTGCACAATACCAACAGTCGTTCGAGCAACTGAAATCTCTACTGAAGTCGGACTTATTGCTTGCGCATTATAATCCGAAGCTGGAGACTATCGTCTCCACGGATGCTCCAAGCTATGGAATTTCTGCTGTCATTTCACATGGTTTCCCAAATGGATGCGAAAAGGCTGTAGTACATGTTGCAGGAGCGCTGACGGCATCCGAGAAGAATTATGGTCAGATTGAGAAAGAAGCGTTGGCTATCATCTTTGCCGTGCAGAAGTTTCATAAGGTGGTATATGGTCGACGGATCACGTTGGTGCTTGATCACAAACCGCTTCTGGCAATCTTTGGATCCAAACTGGGCGTTCCGGCATATACGGCCAATCGACTTCAGCGATGGGCAACTCTGCTCTTGGGATATGATTTCAGTATGTGATACTTGTCTACTGATCCTATGGGGCAAGCGGACGCCCTATCCAGATTGATCGATACCGGTAAGCGTGAGTCAGAAGACGCAGTCATTGTCTCCATCGCAGCGGAAACGGATGTCAGCTACATGGTACATGAAGCCGTGAGTAATTTACCGGTCAATGTCACAATGGTGAAGAAAGCCACTGAACAGGATGCATTGTTGCAAGATGTATTAACCTACATAAGACGGTGCTGGCCAAAGAGGTGTCCCAAAGAAGCTTTGACACAGTTTTTCACACGA
>CALYDF020008492.1:0-11623 GCA_944474145.2 Dicrocoelium dendriticum
GTACGCTCATTCGAACCGGATTTACCAGCTCTACACAGTGATCCATCATACGTGGAAATATCTTCTACGATTAGAGGCTGTGCCATCACTAAGCGTTTTCACTGGCATCTGTGATTAAGCGCAAGCGTTTAATTCAATCGTATTGAGCCGATTGCCTTTCTGTGTGACACCATTCGATACAGAATTCTCGAGGCAGGCCGAAAAGCCTAAGCTTACTCCGATCCAGTGTTTCTCAACACAGCTGTGAAAGAATCTGTGTTCAGCGCTCTGTTCAGGTTGCAGTCACTCGCCATTCCTTGTGACCTTGTCAGCCAGTGCGGCTGCATTACCCATCACACGGACCGCGCGACCACGCCGACCGCTCATTTGACCTTGCAACCACCACGCTCGCCTGACCGATGTGCGCCGCTCTCAAAGCTGTAAAAGTACAGAACGCTAACCAACCCACTGGGTCAGGTAACGACACCAAATTGAATGGCAGAAAGGCGAAACCGAAGAGACTCCCATCGAAAGGCATTTGCGGGTTAGGAGAATGTCATCGGGTAGTAAAAATCGGTCTGGCTTGTTCGCACTGTTTAGCATGGTACCATACGAAATGTGCAAATGTGTCCCAACAACAGTTACGGGAGCGAAATAGCTCCCAAGATGCATTTTGGTTCTGTACTGCGTGTTCCACCATCCCCCTCGTTAAGTGCTTGCTTATCCTAGCTGAGAAATGCGACCGGTTAATCGCAGAAGCAGAGCAGAGGATAAACAATGAGATTACTTCAATGGGAGCGAGTATGGACCACAGAAGCGTAGCGGCTGCTAAGCAACGGAATGCTGAACAAATCGCTTCGCCTGCACCGCAATCAGCCATGTCTCCATCTCCGTTGTCTTCTCCAACTTTGGTAGAACGCCGGGCGAAAACAGACTGTACCTACGTGAATCAAGCAGTACTCACAGCAAAGAAAATCAGGCACCATTCAAAACGTCTGGTTAAGCAAATTCCACTAGACCTGACATCTAGTATTAACAAGGATGGAGCAGCCAAACACCAACCCTTGGTACCTGTAGCTCAAATATCTCTTGTCGAGACTAAGCCTCCCAGAACATCGGTTACATATGCAGAGATTGCTGCAAGGGTCCACCGAGAGGCCGCCGTTGCGTCCTCTTCCATTGTAAACACCGTTAACGCAAATGGAGAGAAAAACAGCAAACAATCACTTGTCAACAAGTCAAGACAAATGAGTACCATACCTTGTAGATCGATTAAAAAGGGATCCAACAACAGTGCCCGGACTGTTGTATGCTCAAATGTCCCTGAATCTACCGCCATCACATTGCGGGATAAGTTATCAGACGACCAAGACCAATGGAACTCATTGTGTATGCAGATGAGTATCAAAGCCAAGCCCATAAACTTGTTACGAATTACTCGTCATCCGAACTCGCCACACTATGGTGAACCCAGACTTATTCGAGTAACTCTAGAATCCTCCACCGACGTGGAAAATGTTTTGCTCTCCGCAAGCGCGCTAAAACACGAATCCTGTGCGATACGTATCTATCCTGATGTCCCTTGGAGCGCGCGACAATCAAAACGAAACACCGAAGAGGGGCACAGCAAGCAAGACCGCCTAAACACAGTCTTCATACATGGCGTGCCAGAACATCCTTCTAACCATGTTCAAGATACCGGAAAGCACGATTTAGAACAGTGGCGGTTCATTCGTGAAACACTTTCTTTGGATGATGTTGTGGCACTATCGCTCACCAGGATACCTCTCTCATCGAATTATAGAGGATGCGGCCCTAGAATCCTAAAACTTGTGGTTCAGTCAGAGCAACAAGCAAAGGATGTTTTGGATCGATGGCGGAGAAATCGGAAACATCTTCCTTCCGAAATTCGGTTAAAGGTCGCAAACATTGCACAGCTCAAATATTAAAGCAACTGAAGCAGCAAGCATACTGACGAATGTACAGAAGTGTAACTTGACTGCTGCTTTAATTGACTCTGACGTAGGTCTAAACGAAGGCTGGGACGCACCTTGGCCGAATCAAGTTGCAAACGAGGTATCATTGACCCATCAAAAAAACGAATAACTGCCGACCTCCCATCGGTCGGCATTCTCCCACACTTGACAGCTTCACCTCTCTGCGGGCTCCTAGAGACCGAGAAACTGGCCTGCTTGTATACAAATGCTCAGGGACTTTCTAACAAACTGGCTGAACTGAAAGATCGCCAAGCTTCCGGCTCGTATGATGTCATTGGTATCACCGAGACATGGTTGCACACGGGAATGACGGACGCTGAAGTGTCGCTACCCGGCATGTCGCTGATCCGGAACGACAGGCTCACAAAAGGAGGAGGGGTAATCCTGTACTACCGAAACGACTTACAGTGCGAAGCCGTGGAGGATTCAGACTCGCAGTTCCCCGACTCTCTTTGGTGCCGGTTGCAGTTAAAAGGCAGGGACGCTTGCCTTATTATCTTGGTGTACCGCGCCCCTAACTCAACACCCGAAACCGACTACCACCTAATGGCTGCTTTAAGGTGCAGTTTACAACAAAAGTACACTCACATTCTTATCATGGGTGATTTCAACGTACATTGTTTAGAAGCCCCTGCCACGATCGGAGAACAATTCAAAACCGATTTACAAGATCTAGTAACTACTGTCCTCTTTACAACCACATCACTTTGCCCACTCGGTTCAGAACTGGTAACAGGCCATCTGTGCTGGATCTTGTGCTTACCAACGAGGAGCATATGATTGATGCGTTGGTTTTAGACTGCCCGTTGGGTCGCAGTGATCACGCAGTCATCAGTTTCAACTTCGTCTGCTATGCAGAATATCGGAATGATAACGATGATACTGTGCGAACCATCACAAGGTACGACCGACTCGCCCAGCTAGTCAGCGCCACAACATGGTCTTTCCTCGAAGAAGAACCCCCGGAAGTCGCCTGGCTCGAGTTCGTCAACACATTCAGTCAGCTGATTGCACAGGCTTCAGAGATAAAAGCTTGCAATAAGTGCAAATCCGTTTCTTTCGTTAGGAGCAGAACCCGAAAATGGATGACAGTACGCAACGCAGCATGGCGAGTGTACAGAGAAGCTCCAGCACCAGAAACTTGGGACAACTACGTAGCCCAACGTAACCACTGCACTCAACTGTTAAGAGAAGACAAAGCCGCCTATCAGCAGAACATCGCAAAAACCTTCAGTGCTAACCACAAACTGCTGTACAAGCACGTTAATAGCCTACGAAATGTGAGGCAAGGATTTCCTCCACTCAAGACGGCTGATGGCCCAACAAGAACGTCTATGGAAGCTGCAAACGCGCTGCAGATGCAATACGCCCCCACGTTTCAAAGGGTCTTGCCACCAAGCGATCTACCAAGCTTTGTATTCTGCTCACCAGGACTAACCCACATCAATTTTACCGCAGAGGCTGTATTGCAAAAGCTGACTTCTCTACGCAAACACAGCTCGCCGGGTGTCGACGCCATTCGTCCTGAGGCATTGGGAGTAGCAGCAAACCAACTGGCAGGACATTTAGCTCAGTTTTTCCAGCACTGCTTAGACCGGAACCAAGTTCCCGCCATGTGGAAGCTTGGAATAATAAGCCCGATTCACAAAGGTGGAAGCAGATCTGATCCCTCCAACTACCGCCCAGTAACCCTTCTTCCTATACTCTCCAAGGTCATGGAATCCATAGTTGCCGATGCACTGGTGTGCTATCTGGAAAACTGCAACCTCATCACTCCTGAACAGCACGGTTTCCGTCGACAGCGGTCATGTACAACTAATTTACTCATTGCACGCAGTAGTTGGACCGAGGCAGCCGACGCTGGAGAAGGTGTTGATGTGATATACCTGGATTTTTCCAAGGCTTTCGATCGTCTAGACCATCGGATACTACTATCCAAGCTGCAGCATTACGGGATCGGCGACCCTCTTTTAAGCTGGATCGCCAACTTTCTATTTCAAAGGCAATTAGTGGTCAGAGTTCGGAGCTCTTTATCGGACCCCATACAAGTCGAGTGTGGTGTGCCGCAAGGCTCGGTTCTAGGTCCACGTTTGTTTCTGGTGTTTATTAATGACCTTGCACAGGGAATCGCTTCAAACTTCCTAATGTTTGCCGACGATATCAAGATCTGGCGCAGGATCCAGGCGAACGCCGACCAACATGTGCTCCAAAGTGACTTAGATACAGTGTATCAATGGTCGATCCAAAACTTATTGCATTTCAACGTCAGTAAATGCAAGGTGCTTTCCATCCGACATCACGGCAGCTACTCATACCGACTCGGAACGGATGTACTGCAACAATCAACTCTCGAACGTGACTTGGGTGTCCTGGTTCAAGATGACTTGGGTTGCTCCAGGCAATCCGAAAAGGCCTCGAAGACCGGGAACCAACACGTCGGGCTGTTGAGGCGGGCGTTTGGACAAATAAACAGCTCCATATTTCGACAAATGCTCAGTGCGTATGTTCGCCCCCATGTCGAATACGCAATTCAAGCCTGGCATCCATGGCTGAAACACGACCTTAATGCACTGGAGCAGCCTCAACGCCGGGCATCTAAGAACGTAACTGGAATGCGCAATCTGTCCTACCAGGAGAGGCTGCGACGACTAGGATTGTTCAGTGGAAGCTATCGCAGGCTACGAGGCGACCTGATTATGACATACTTGATTCTGCGAGACCCACATCATGTGTGCCGCCCTTTACTGCAACTCAGCAGCAATACAAACCTGAGGGGCCACTCATTAAAACTCGCAGAACAATACAGTCGTCTGGAGTGCCGCAGAAATTTCTTTTCCATCCGTGTCTGTCACCCGTGGAATGCTCTCACCTGAAACGGTCAGTCTGGCGCACAGTGTACTGAACACTTAACGGTTTACATGTGCACGGAACGTTAGGGTGTGTCCTTGCGTGCGTGTGTGCGTGCTTATCTACGTGTGTGTGTAGGGCCAATCAGGTTCACAGTCATAGTGAGCGATCATTGGTTGAACACGTAATCATCCCTTGTTTCCACATGTCGGATACGTACATTGCGTCAAAACAGTATTGGAATAATCGTGCCAAATGCTCAACTAAGCTCTCTCCTGCCGCCGCTAGCGATTTCGTGTCTATAGTAACAACTCTACGTGTGTCTTGCTTGCGTATACTCAACAGCTCGTTTAGTACAGCTTCTGCTGTGAAGGATATGTGAGTGAATTTTATTGGGTAAAACAACTATCGTCATAGCGTTAGATGACCAGTGATCGCACTGAAATGTTGCAGCATATTGTAGGCGCAGGGCATTCGCCGCCTCCTTCGGTGTCCGTCCGCTGTTTGAAGAGGAGGAATTCCCCGTTTTACGTTAGGTAGTTTGTTGACGAGTTGATACATAATCTTGTGGTTTGAGGCCATACGCACTACCAACTTCTGCTGTTAAGTCGTTCTATCTTCGCGAATAAACTGAGTACAGTGATTACGTTGGGTTGCATAGGCCATCCAGTTCTCGGTGATCGGAGAGAGTTTGTTGAAATGTCAGACTGAGTTTCGCACTGCCATACACTTGCGCGTCCTGCTTCGCAGAAACGGAACCACGTTTCTGGGGCGGAAGGTCTTAATCTCTGATGTTTCGGCAACCAGAGATTTAAACTGGCTGACGAAATGTTCCCATTCACTAACTGGTGCCTCCTATAACAGAAGGTTCCAGTTGGCTGTTTCACCTAGTCGAGGTACTATGTCGTAGCGTATAATGGTTTTTGTTGCGTAGGCAATTTCCACGGGATATTCTGCATAGAAAATGCATCCGATGAGTAGGACTACATGATCGTTGCGACCCAATGGGACGTCGACGATGATCATCTCGAACATTAGTTCCTCGTTGGTGAGTATCCGATCTAGTACTAATGGCTTATCATTTTCTCGGGATCGGGTGTGAGTATTGCTGTGACCACACAGCGGGTGCTTGGAGACAAACACTGGTTGATCGGCCTTAAACTGTTCTCCGGAAGCTGCTCGGGATTCCAGAGCGTAGATGTTGCAATCGCCAGTAATGAGAATGTGACTGTAACTTGTTTTATCACACACCTTAGTACGGATGCCAGCTGAGAGTGCATCTGGGGCGGGGAGGAAGGAGGGCGCTAAGTGACCGCCACAAAGCGACCGTCGCCTTTTAAATGTGAACGGCACCAAAGGGAGTTCTGTACCGGGCTGACTGGATCCTCTAGGAGCTCACATTGGAGGTCGCTGCGGACGTACAGAGCCACCACATTACCTGTGCTGATTCGGTCGTGCCGAACAATGCATATGTCAGGCACAGGCTGTTTTCCCGACTTACTAAGGATACTTGTATCCGTTCTTTCAACGAACATCATTGATTCAACGATATCTTCGTGAAGCACAACACAGATCCATTAACACACTGAGAAGTCAAACACTGGTAGATACGCACAGTATGCATTGTCTCATTTGCACCAATACAGTAACAATCGACTTTGTATATGTTATGTACTGGAAAATACGCTCTTTCATTATTTTATCGTTGTTTTAACCTTCAAAACGTCCGCTTGTTTTACTGTCGTTGACACAAATTGTTTTGGCGAGTATCTTGCTGCACCGTTTCTCGCTCTGATTGATTCGCTTCCCATTTTTGTAGCCCGCACACTACACGTTGGGTTAAATCGCCTCCAACTTTTATACTGTCACGTATTTGACACACCTCTTACGTGTCATTGTTTACCGGCTAGTATCCCTGGCGCCACCAACAATTGATGACCCCGGTCCAGAACACGCCACCCGCCATTTTGAATTTTCATTCTGGTGAGCTCGTTCCAGAGACTTTGGATTCATTACTTGTGAACATCTTGTTTTCTCACGTACCACACTTTTATTCGCTTTTTGCGATGGATTATATAGAGAATATGCCATCTCTATAAGCGGTTAGCGCCGTAGTGCCTGTCATAATCAATACAGTTGAGTTAGCCCCTTCATCTTTTTGGAAGAATGATCCTTCGTTATGGTCTTTGCACCTAGAACCCATTTTTTACATTCGCAGGACTTCTGATTTCGTCGTTTATAATCAGCTAATATCTCGCCTTCCTCAGTATATCCTCTCTTGTAATGAAATACGAGACTCTTAACCAGACTATTATTCAGCGAATCACGTCTTCTGACACGGTCCATCTGCAACAACTAGTTAGTGATCTGCAACTAGCAGATAGGTTGCCCTCAGTCTTGTTGCGCGAAATGCAACAGCTCATTGGCATGTCTAACATGGATGTAGAGATTCCCCGCGAGCTGTGAATGCAACGCCTTCCTGAAAGCACTCAGGCTATCCTTGCAGTAGCAAGTGTTCTACTGCTCATAGCAGTTGCAGATATAGCAGACAGCGTTGTAGTACGTCGCCATCCAGAGATTGGAATAAAAGCACCTACGCAGCTTTGTGCTGGCACAACCACACCGACACCCGCGACTAGTCAGCCGTCGGCAATAGCCGCATTATCATCGCAGCTAGCGTCGCTTCAGCGCCAGATCGAGGAACTCACTTTAAACCGTAACCACCGCAGCCACTCTGAATCGTCGCCCCCCCCGCCGTCGCACAAAACCTGATGCCCCAGGTTACTGCTATTACCACTCGCGTTTCGGTAATAAAACCCGTAAGTGCGTACAGCCGTGTAGCTACTCCGCTATAGATGATCCGCTACGCCGGCCTGTAATGGCCACAAACGTCGGCAAAGCCCAAAGTCGTCTTATCTACATTAGGGATTATGATTCCAAGACCCAGTTCTTCGTTGATTCTGGGGCGGAAATCAGCGTCATTCCCCCTATGTCAGGTGAGCCTACCGCTTCTTTGTCGATAAGCCTAAGTGCTACCAATGGTACTCCAATATCCACGTACGGTCATCGGTCGCTTGCCCTGGACCTAGGTCTTCGGCGCACGTTCCTCTGTGTATTCACCGTCGCTGTAGTCCCCTTTGCCATCATTTCCATTGACTTTCTCTGGCATTTCAATCTATTGATCGATGCGAAACGCCAGATGATAGTCGACACTTCAACTAAACTGTGTACGTGGCATCCACGCCGATATTGCATCCATCACCCCGGTCTACGCCTTTCCCCAGACTACGCCAACCTCTTTTCCCAATATTTCAAGCTCGTTCATTCAATGAACGCAGCTTTGCCCGTGGCATCTCAAGTCACGCGCCACATACGGACGAATGACCCACCTGGCTCATGTAGTCCACGCCGACTATCAACCGAGAAACTTAAGGTAGCTAGGGCGAAGTTTGAACACGTGCTCGAACTTGGAATAATCCGCCCTTCCGATAGCCCTTGGTCCTCGCGCCTGCAGATGCTCCCTAGGAAATCTGGTGACTGGCACCTTTGCGGTGACTACTGCGCACTCAATCGACTAACCATCCCGGATAGGTATCCCATCCCACATATGCAGGACCTTACCGCATGCCTCACAGGTAAGACGATCTTCAGCAAGATCGATCTGATTCGTGCCTATCACCAGATACTTGTAAAGGAAAATGCCATTCCTAAAACACTCGTTATCACTCCTTTCACTTTGTTTGAATTCTTAAGGAAACCATTTGGACTGTGCAACGCCGCACATGACTTTATCCACGATGTCACTCGTGGCCTAGATTTCGCTTTTTCCTACCTCGACGATACTTTAGTAGCCAGTTCCTCGGAAGAATAACATCTCGACCATCTTCGAGCTCTCTTCTAGCGTTTGACCCAACACGGTGTCACAGTCAATCCGACTAAGTGCGAACTCGGCAAATCAACGGTAGAATTCCTAGACCACCTCGTTTCATTGTCTGGTATCGAAGTCCTTCGTAATAATATCCAGGCAATCAAGGACTTCCCAGCTCCGACTTCGTTCAAGCACGTCCGTTGATTTTGTGCTTTGGTCAACTACTATCGACGCTTCATTCAGCACTGTGCTCAGCTCATGCAGCCTCTGACTGACCTACTCAGAGGGAATGAACTTAAGTTCACTTTCCCTGACACAGCATAGGCAGCCTTCGCTGAGTTCAAGGATGCTATTTCCAACATAGTTCTCCTCGCACATTCCGAATCGACTGCACCTCTTTCTATCATGATTGATGCCTCAGACGTCGCGGTAGGAGCAGTCTTCCAACAACACGTTAGTGGGCATTGGCAACCCGTTGGAGTCTTCTCCAAATGCCTGCAGCCAGCGGAATCCCGCTACAGCACATTTGGCAGAGAACTGCTTACCATTTACCTAGTCATTCGTCACTTCCAGCACACACTCGAAGGCCGCGCTTTTACGGTCTACACTGACCACAAACCCTTCATCTTCGCCCAACTCTGCCTGCGACAAATACTCACCCCGGGAAACAAGACTTTGTCACGCACTTCACTGCTGACCTACTTCATGTCTCAGGTGTCGACAATCCCATCGCCGACGCTCTCTTACGCGTAAAACTCACTCTCCATTTTTTGCTTATCGTCGACATTGCCGCCATGACATCGGCTCAGGCTCAAAATGAAGACATACAACACACTATGCGCTCCACTTCGCTGCATGTGCAACCTGTTCCTCTCCAAACCACGGAAAGAACCATCCTCTGTGACACTTACACAGGTTGTCCTAGACTCATCGTGCCCGTCTCCTTCCGACTCACAGTCTTTGAAGCACTGCACTCGCCATCACATCCCGGTATCCGTGCATCTTTGAAACTGGTCACCGAACCTTTCGTTTGGCCGCGCATAAACAAAGATGTTCGTATCTGGGCTCGCGCCTGCTTTCAGTGCCAGCACTCCAGAGTACATCGTCCCAACCACAGTCCTCTTGGCTCATCTCCTGCCCCGGACTCTCGGTTTTCGCATGTACACATGGACTCAGTAGGCCCCTTGCCTCCTTCACGCGGCTTCGTTTACATTCTTACATATGTCGACCGCTTCACCAAATGGCCAGAAGCCATTCCCGTAACAAACCGCACAGCTGAGACTGTTATCCGGGCCTTCTTAGATCGGTAGGTCTGGCACTACGGATGCCCATCCACCATCAAAACTAACCGAGAAACGCCCTTCGAAGCTTTACAATTCGATACGTTCTGCAACTTTTTAGGTTGCCACCGCATTCATACCATAGCGTATCACTCAGCAGCTAGCGGTATATTTGAACGCTTCCATAGACAGCTAAAAGGCTGACTCTGCGCCTCCTCTGACCCTAGTTGGAGCGAAAACGTTTCGCTCATACTCTTAGGCATTCGCAGCAGCATCAAAGCTGACTTGCAATGTGCACCAGCAGAGCTGGTATACGACACAACGCTCAAGTTGCCAGGAGGATTCGTTTCGTCCCCCGCATCGTCGAGTATACCTCCGATTTCATTTGCGTCCACCCTAGCTCAAAACATGCGTTCACTCCGCCCGACTCCGCCCCGCAGGCAGACCAGAAATGTGCAAATAAACAGCGGACTTTCTACTTGCACTCGCGTCTTCTCCCGCACCGACGCAGTGTGGCACCCACTCCAGCCTCCCTACACTGGCCATTTCAGAGTCCTTCAACGGACTCCGAAACATTCCACCTCAGACCAGAATCGTCACCGAACAACAGTGTCCAGCGACCGCCTCAAAGTGGCTTTCCTTGACGAATTACTTGCAACCCATCCTGATGCTATCACACAAGCACCCGCACCTGCGTTGACTTCCTGAACACTGGGTATCCCGAAACCCTGCGTTCCCCTTGACCCTCAACCTACGCCGCCTTAACCCCCGGTAACCGACCGACGTGGTAGACAGGTCAAACGTCCGGTCGGTTTTACAGATTTCGTAAACGTTTACTATTTCCATTAACACGCCTTTTTCGTCTTTACTGCTAATCGTGCATCTCATCCACAAACGTGTTGCAAAATCGACAAAAAATCTCCAAAAAATTTTAAAAACTTACAAGGCACATTTGCTTTTATCATACATGCCATGTTCCCTCTCCGGCGTCAAGCCACTCCCGACCCTTGCCCTCCCCCTCTGAATTCTACTTTCCAGAATCTCAACTGCTGGAACTGCCAAGGCAACTCTTGACTGACTCGCCAACCGGGTCAACGCAACCCCTGAATGACTCTCTAGCCGGCTCAAGGCCACTTTTTGATCCAAAGAACAGTCAGTCGCCCTCGACCGCGGACGGCCACGAACGGGTTGGTCCCCGAAAACCTGGCTACGCGTTGTCGACGAGGACGCCGGATTTCTTCGTGTGATGAGGACCGTGGACTGGAGTGCGGTGGGAGAGTGACACCTCCCAATCGCACCGTCGGGTCTGCAGCGGAGGAAATGTCATATCGGCCTCTTTACTGGATTAGCCAGTATTTTTTGCAGTTCGACCATCCCGCCTCGACGGCCCACCAATTATGCACCCTGGTCCACATGCTCATCATAAATAATGACTAACAAAACCCTGGACCCAACGAACTCCGCTTCACACCCCATCTTGGAATCCCTTGTTCAAGCCCATGTAACTATTCACACGCATCTTCACCTCCCGTTTTTCCTCACCAACAACTCTATCGGAGTCTTCCATCTCTCAATCTTCTAGGGGGAGGCCCTTGTCGTGTACCTAAAAACACGCAATTCACCCTTTTGCAACCTTGGATTTTATCGTTGTT
>CALYDF020008493.1:0-11606 GCA_944474145.2 Dicrocoelium dendriticum
TGCTTTTGTACCTAGTTTTGTTTGGCAACAAATTGATGAGTCGAATCACGTACTTCGATTTACCACTGTAAATTCCATTTTACCCTTTAAGGAGTAAGAACCCATGTTTAAGGAATCCATTGTTACTTGCTAATTTATTTTAAGCTACTCATGAGTAGCTACATTTTATCCGAGCTATTTCCTACTCCTGCGTGGTCTGAGCTATGGGTGATTCATGCTTCGTGTATATATTCAGCACTAGTACTAGCGGCGGACAGCTAAATAATGAAATAGAACAGAACAAGAGGATATATTACCACTGAAGTTTCTAAAATGCCTTGTGTAGACGGTATCATTAAACGAATTGACCAACCAGTTTTAAATAGACTAAATTTTGACCAAATAAGGGACGAATAAGGAATGACACAGTATAAAGATCATGTGCGAGACCCTAGGCTTCTGTACACCTAACTGGTCGCGGGACAATGTACATTAGGACACCGTCGTATAGTGGGATCAATTAGTGTCATTGATTAATTCAAAGTAAACACTTTACCAAAACTAACAAGATGTTAACAAGTTCCAGGATTGATATGGCGCTTCAAGGAGATGGGCGTTTTAGTGACACTACAATCTCCTTGACCTCCTTATCCTAAGCCGGCCAGGTAACGAGAGAAGTAGGTCAATTGCAGTACCACGCCTGCCCTGATAAAATGCATTATCTAATTTGGGCGCGGGAAGGGGGGACCGGGAGGCGGGAAAAAAGGGGAAGGGAAGAGGGACCCTGGATAAGGGAGCGGAAAAAAAAAAAGCCGGGGGAGAGAAAAGAGCAGGGGGGGAAGGGTAGGAGGGGAGGAGGGTGGGGAGGAAAAGGAGGGGACGGCCGGAAGGAGGGAAAAGGAGGGGGGAAGGGAAGGGGAAGGAAGGAGGAAGGGACGGAACGGGCGGAGGGGAGGCGGGAGGAAGGAGCTCGGGAAGGAAAGAGAGGGTCTGGAGGAAAGGAGGAAAGGAAAACCCGGAACAGGGAAAAAATGGGGTGGAAGGGGAAAGGAAAAAGAAAACGCGCTGGAAAAAAAAACGGACCGGGGGGGAAAAGAAACGAGGGGGAGGGAAGGAAGAGGAAGGGGAAAAGAGGGAAAGAAAAAAGTAAAAAGGAAGGATAAAGAAGTGGAGGAAGGAGGAGAAAATGGCGGAAACGGAAAGAGCGAGAACGGGAACGGCGGGGCATTCGGGGGGGGGAGGGGGGAAAAGAGGAAAATGAGAAGGAGGGTACGGGAACGCCGGAGGAAAAGGGGGAAGCGAAAAAAAAAATCGTGATAACGGAGCGGACGGGAAGGGAAAAGGGAAACGGAGGACTCGGGGAAAAAGAAGGGGAGGAGGGATAGGAGGAGACTTCGGACCCAGGGAACGGGAAGGAGAAAAGAAGCGGGCGGAACGGGAAAAGGTGGAAAAAGGAGCGGCAGGGGAGGAAGGGGAGCCGGAATCGGAAAAGCTGAGCGGGATGGCGGAAGAAAAGAAGACAAGGAAGAGAGGAAAGAAACGGAATGGGCTGGAAAAGAACGGGAAGGGGAAAACGGGAAGGAGGCGGAGTGCGGAAAAGGAAGGAAAAAACGGAGGAAGCGGGGAGTCGGGCGGGGACCGTGGAGAAAAGAGGGAAAGGGAACGGAGGAAGGAAAACCGGGGCGGAGGGAACCCGGAAGGAAAGGGAAGGAAAATACCAGGACCGGAATACGGTGAGGTAAAGGAACGGACGGAAGCGGGGAAGAAAAGGGAAAAAGCGAGGAATAACGGAAATCGGAAGGGAAAACCGGGAAAAAAGGGGAATGGGAAGGAAAGTTGGAAGAAAAACGAGAAAAGGGGACGCCCGGAAGGGAGGAAAAAAAAGGGGGAAGGAGCGGAACGGAAGGGGGAGGAAGGGAAGAAAAAAGGAGGAGGAAAGACGGAGGAAGGATGCGGAGAAGGAGAAGGGGAAACCGTCCGGAAAGGGGAAGGCGGGGGAGGAATGGAACGGGAGGGGGAGGGGGGGGAAAGTCGGGAAACGGAAAAAGGAACGGAGAAAAATAAAAGGAAAAAAACGCGGAAAAAAACTTACGGGAGGAAGAGCGGGGAAGGAAGGGAAAAAATGGGAAGGGGCGAGGGGGAAAAAAAAAACGGGGAAGGAGCGGTGAAAAAAAAGAAAAAAACATCCGGAAAACGTCGACTGGTGAAGCGGCCCTGGAGGAAGGGAGAAAACAGGAAAGGGGAAACGGAGGGAGGAAAGAAAGGGACGGGGATAAAACTGGATGGAGGGCGGGAAAAGGAAAACGGACAAGCGGAGAATAAGCGGAAAAAAGCGAAAAAAAGGAAGGGGGAGGGGAAGGAAAGGGAAAAGGAGGGGAGGGAAGGTCGGACGAGGGGAGAAAAAAGGAAAAGAAACGGATGGGAAAAGGGTGAGAAGCGGGAGGGGCCCGGAAGAAAGGAAATTGGGAGAAAAAGGAAGGACGGGAAAAAAACGGAAAGGAGAAAAAAAAGGGAAGAACGGAGTGAGAAAAAGGGGGAAAACCGGATGGGGTAAAATGAAAAAGGAGGGAAAAAATACCTGAGAAGCGTCTACTGACTTCTGCGATTGGTTTTTTCATGGGAGGTTAACACGTAAGATCACTTAATGTCACTCTTAGGTATCTTACTGAGTTGGGAAATTTAACTTTTGCAATGGGTACATAGTTGCACTCACTGGCTGAAGATTTACTGCTTGCAGTTTACTGTGAACAATGAACGAAAACAACCTTGCACTTTGAGTTTTCAGAACTAGGCAACAAGATTGGGAACAAGATGGGTCTATACTTTGACAGATGACAATGTGGTTAGATGACGGACATACAGAATTGCGTCATACGCATAATTCAGTGGAATGGCATCTTCAGAGGCGAGGACTGGGAGGCAACCTAAATTGAAAATAGGGATGGCAGTGATGGCTTTAACCGGACACTATAATCAGTAATAATTGGAACGGTGGATTTAATGGGAATAAAATCTCTAGTTTTACAAGAACCATAGGGTAAATAAAATACGGGTCGGGTTTGATGAAAGGCCAGGCAAGCCTATAGCAGTAGTATGATTAAGTTTTTCCACGACAGCCCGCTAAAACGGGTAGTCTTTTTATAATTATCGTTTAGTAGAACAGATGCAGAAACGCTTAACTTATGAACCTAGCAGATCATGCGATAGTTTTGAACGTTGCGTATACCAGAAAGCATGGTTATTGTTAAGGAGGCAGACGTGTGTAGCCTCTTTTTTATTATCAAGTTATGGATGCACGAGGCAAGCTACTGCTTCTGTGCTGCGCATTGGTCTGTTAATTGTGAATACGGCCGTTAGGCTACTATTTCAACGATAAGCAAAGATTAAATTATGAAGCGGCTTGCGTGATACACTGACCACTTATTGAACATTTGTACTAATTAAAATGTAAAGAATAATAGTTCAAAGTTGAGTTTAATAAGTTGTATGGACCAGAAGCATCTTAGCTTCAATAGTGAGAAGGTTCATGCTTGCAAGAATGGAACTGAGTGAACTTATTCCAGTAAACAGATCGTTAATTCAACGTTTTCTCAATATGGCAAGTGATTCTCATTAAACAGTGATTATATGCCAATTTGTGGTTAATACCTTATACTGGGTTTTTCGATGAATGGTTAATTCCTTTTATCGTTGTGGTACTCTTAGGTAAACAGGAAACAGGGTTCATAAAGAGCAGTGATGCTTTACTGTCTGAGAGTCAACTAAATGATCAACAACTTGACTACCACCGAACCCAGGCGAATGCGTCTAAATATGACGTACCACGAAAAGGATATGGCAAGACGCTAGCATATTGTAATTACATGGAAGGTAGATGGCTTATCCCCACACAGCAGTTTCTGAAGAGACAAATAGGAACGTAAACAAGAAAAACCCTCGGCAGTAATGCGTTTTTGAATCGATAGTGAGGGAATACTAACTCCTCTATGATTTATCTTCCACACCACACCCGTTTTGAGTAGACCGTTAACTATGTAACAAAAAAGCAACTGGACATATGGAAGAAAGACGTTGTGGCTTAATGTTCTAAGTGCCATTAAACAGTCACATACAACTCAAATAGAAGAAAATGCCTATACAATCACTTGCATTGAAGCAGAATTTTCTAAATTTGAGTACCTTTGCATCATATGAATGCTAATTAATGCTTGAAATTCCGCTAATTATTTACAATCAATTACGAGAAATGGATTATCGGTAAACCTTGATTTGACAGTTACAACTGCATCTAGCATATAATTGTTGCCACATTTCCGTTTGCTCCCGGTGAAATTGGTCGGCAGCAGTCGACATTTAGTGTATATAATTTAGCCTCTTTTAAATAGATAAGTTTTATACCTTGTATTCTCATTTTATTGCTCTCTACTTAAATTCCATATTTTTCTGCATTTCTTTGTCAATTCGCTGCGCCAAGAGTTAAAGCACCGGTCATTTTTTCACCTCAATTCATGATTTGATTCTCTTGATAGCTATCTGAAAATGCGCCAATGTGAGTGACCATTCCATTCCGATTACTTCATTAGGACGCTTGTTGTAAGGACAAATAGTATCTGCTATATTCCTAATACAAACTATATGAGGGAGAAAGTTTAATTTCTAGTGTGCATTAGGTGGAAATGCATTTCCTTTCTTTGTCCGTAAAATGCTCTCAAGTCAATGTGATTTTGCCGGTCGAATAGAAAGTATATTGACAACGTATAAGTTGAACCAGGCAAGGTGACTCTGTCTAAGTGTGTGTAAATGTTTCGGCGTGCAAGTTGCCGCTATTCATTTAGTCCGTCATTTCAGCGGCAATTGTTGAATGTGTGTAAAAAGTATGGTGTTAAGCGTAGTAATTTGTCCATATATCTTTTTCTTTACCATCTATTTGGCAACAATTAACTGATGTGCCTCCAACAGAATATTCACTCTTACACCCCAGTCTTCATGCCGCCATAAGATCCGAACGATCTTCAACGAACCTGCGTTCATCTGTGAACAAGTTGTTTTGCCGCCGTTCTCAGTTGCATTTTGTCACACAAACGTGTATTCACACTCATTCGACCCAGATTCATCTGCCTTATCTAGTGCACTCCACCTTTCGTACCTAGCTTGTGTGGATGGTTTTTTATCTTCACACTGCGGTTTTTTGTGCTATTCACGCAAAAGCACAATCGAGGAATTTCCCTAAGCACATACCCCACAGAAAGATTTGTGGTCTCAAACGAAAGGCAACTACACGTATCATCTGCATAATCAGCAAGCACAGCGATGGACCGATCATCAAAGTAGCTATCGTACACTTTATTTCCATATCGCTCGGTCGCTCTGTTTACTGTGTGATCGATCTAGCTGCTTAAACCTGCCCCGGCCAGACGCACGGACGGCGACGACCTTGAACATGCCGACAATTCAACGCACATGCGACCGGCTGAAAATCATAAGCGCTCGGGCCTCTCTGGGATTACAATCGAACGACGCAATGGATCGTGGCGACCAATCAAAAACCTATGTTACTGCATCCAGATCGACAGTAGTTTGTGGCCCTCCTTCATGCCATACAAAGTTACTGATCACTATTCAATGTAGCAGTTGCCAAGGCGAGTTCCATCGAAAATGTTCCAAACCAATTTAAGCTACACAATAGTAAACCAGATTCACTCTGGTTCCGTTCAGTATGTATAGTCATCCCACTGGTAAAGATTGTGCGTGAACTATCGCAGAAGTGCGAAATACTAACAGCAATGTTTGTTTATTTGTAGGAAGTATGATAGAGAGTAAAGCGCGGGCATTGTCACCCAGCACCGCAAGAAAACCGAGCAAGAAGGCTAGGCAGCGAGATAAAGATGTCTCGTCTGTGGCATTAAACTTCAATACTACCAGTTGCTCAAATATGCCTGAAACAACCATCGCCAGTCCGATTGCACGGTCACAGCCTCGTCTACCCACCAAACGGTTCCGAAAATTCAGAAGAGCTTCGATACCAGTGGTGGCTGGAACTTGGTTGCTACCAAAAGAGACCGGAAACCTATATATTCGGCCCTTCCCACTGGACCCATATTAAATGAAGGAGACGAAGCTGTACCCAAACAGCCTCCATCGACTGCATACAAACCAGCTGGTTAATTGACCACAACCAGAGTTGCACGTAGCATACCAGGGGTAATCTGCACCAACGTTCCAGAATCGACGTCAAATTTCTTAAAAAGAAAGACAACTCAATGACGTGAACCAGTGGAACTCCATAGGTTACATCATAGGTGTTGTAACTAAGCCCGTAAATTTAACACGCGTTAACCGTTAACCAAACTCACAGCACTACGGAAAACCAAAACTTCTCCGAGTTGTGCTGCTGACTTCTGCCAATGAAGCAGAAGCTGTCCTGTTCGCGATAGCTCGCCTCCGGAATGGGTCATTTTCCATCCCCCTATTCACGGATATTCCGTGGAGCAAGCGCAGACAGGCGGAGCACTACTTGGACGAAAACCGGAAGGAATTTGTAGCCAAGACCATCCTTGTACACAGTGTTCCCGAGGCTGAAAGTCAGGACGAACGCGAAGCGGACATTCACGACCAGGAACACTGGCGATACATTCGCGAGTCCCTCGCCCTGAAAAACGTCATAACATAATCTATCTCCGGGCTGCGGCGATCTCCAAACTATAAAGGATGTGGCCCGAGGATTCTGAAAATGATCCTTCAATTTAGATAAATGTCAACACTGGTGCTGGAGTGTTGGTATGTGGGCCGTAGCAACCTTCCTTCAGAGCTCCGAATCAAAGCAGTAGCTGCTAAGCAACCACACGAGAGAAGCCACTTAGTCAGACCAGTTACCGACAAGAGTTCGGATAACTTTAATCAACCAACCAACGAAACTGGCAAACACACCCCATACATTGTATACAAAGAGAGAAACAAAGAAGTAATGGTATGATGCATGAATCGGATACAGATGAGTTCGTCATTCCTCCATTCAAAAAACGATTAGTGGCTGACCATTTGCTGATCGGCGTTACGTTTTATCCGAAACACCCATCCCACGATTCATTGCGAAAAACAGAGAAAGCATCTTGCATGTGCACCAGTGCCCAAGGTCTTTTGAAATAGCTTGCCGAACTGCGGCTACGTCACATGCCTGAGACCACATGCTCCTTACGGAAACCTGGTTACACTCAGAAAATGCCCATGCCGAACTCGCGGTACATGGTATGTCCCTTCTCCGAAACGATCGGCGGAGGGGTAATGTTGTACTGCCGCAACGACCTACAGTACGAACCGGTGGCCGATCCGAAAAAGCTGATCATAGACCCACTCTGGTGTAATCTGCGACTGAGACGCAACCACACTTGCCTTTTGGCCATTGTTTTTCATCCTCCAATGTCCACCCCAGAGACGGACTCCCACCTGGCATGATCACTGGGAAGCATCCTAAGAGAACGATGCAGCCATGTTCTTACCTCAGCTGACTTCAATCTTCTTAAATTGGAAGTTCCGGCATCCCCCCAACGAGCAGCTTAATGCCGACCTGCAAGAGTATGCTGCAAGCATTCCGCTCTTCAGTCATGTCAGTTCACCCACCCAATTAAGAACCGGAAATAAATAATCTGTGCTTGATTTAGCGCTCAAGAAAGAAGAGCTCATGGCTGAGAAACCAAGGCTGGAGGGTCCTCTGGAGCAAACTGACCATGCAACCACAATTAATGACTTCGCGTGTTATGCGGAGTATCCACAAGAACATAGTAATTTGTTTCGAACAATCACCCATTACGACATGCTGGCAGAACTTGTGGGAGATGTCAGCTGGGAGTTTCCGGATGACTGTTCCATTGACAGTGCTTTGTTGTGTTTTACTGACAAGTTCCGTGATCTGAGTAAATCTGCATCGGACAACAAGCCTCTTCGTTCTGCAAGGGCACCGTCATACAATCGGAGTAGAACCCACCCACACATACATACACGCACACACTATACACGTTAGCTAGATGTGGGAAACACCTCAGCCACAGTGCAGCAATACATAAGAGAAATAAGGGAATACAATGCAACAGGTGCAAGCCAGCTGAGCTAGCGGTAACGGATGGGTATCGTTCCAGCAAACTACCTGTCCGCTACTACATAACAGAAAAACAATTAATTTACGATGCAAAATTATAAGATGCTAAATAATTAGATCGTGGTTGGAAAGGGATAGTAAGGAGGGCGGGGTGGGACAAAGAAACAGCACGAACCCCACTGAGGTCCGCTTCTAGCCATATCAATTAGTGTATCCAGCCAAACGTGTTCATCGTCTTTCGGAACCCAACCAAGGAGCCGAGAAGCTCCAACTGAGGCCGGCTTCAAAGTGAGGGCCTTCATTCCTCTGGAGCAAGTCATCGCTTAGCCACCTCTCCTCTTCTTCCATCCACACCCCCGGCGCGCAAACAAAGTACTTCGTGGGAGTCGGTGGGTTGGCAAGTGTGACATGTGACCGAGCCATCGGCGCGTGGTACGTGAAATACCGTTGCTGAGCGGTCCAGTTCTTTTTCCTGTGCCGTAAACAAGGTGTCGAACACGCTCGTTACTCACGCGGTGATCCCACCAGACATGAGCTAAATTGCGAATGCACCGGTGATCGAACGTAACTAGCCTCTTTCTGTCCGCTGATCTAAGCGGCCAGCTTTCACAACCCTAGAGTAGGGTCGGATGTACCGCTGCATTGTACACTCTACCCTTCAGGGCAAGTGTGATGTCGCGCCGGCGCTATAAGTGGCGAGGGTTAACAAAATCGCATCGAGCTTTTGCTATACGGTTCGTGATCACATCTTTAATCCCGTGGGCGCTGATACAACTTCACAGGTAGTTGAATTTTTAACGAATTCTAGCTGATCCCCACGAAGGGTCAGCGAAGGGGTTCAGGCTAATCTTGGAGGAACGCTTTACACTTCGATGATGCAAAGCAAAGCCCGAAGCGGCTGACAGCCAGTGCTAATCTGTCCAGTGTTGCTTGACACGTCTGCAAGCTGTCACAGGTGAGGGCAATATCGTCTGCCTACTCCAAGTCAAGAAGTCGTTTTCTTGGGATCAGATCCACACCTTCTAAGTCGTGTTCTGTGAACGCGATTTCCATGACTTCGTCAATAGCGAACTTGAAGAGAAAAGGTGACAGCGGGCATCCTTGTCTCACGCCGCTGGAGATGTTGAAGGGTGGCGACAGCTTGCCGTAAGCCCTCATTCTGCCCGCGCTACGCGCGTATAATGCTTGGATACTATTTACATATTTCTCGGGCAAACCTTTAATGAGTAGACACTTTCAAAGGGCACATCAATTAACGGAATCGTAGGCACCTTTGATGTCGAGGAATACGACTGAGGTCGGCCGCCAATATATGTGACGAGGCTCCAACAATTTACGCGTAGTGAAGATGTGGTCGATGCTGCTACGACTCCGACAAAACCAGGCTTGCTCCTCACGAATAGGCATTTCGTAAGTAACATTCAGTCTGTGAAGGATGACAGAGGCAAGAAATTTGGAGGTGATGAAGATCAGACTGATTCCTCTATGGTTGCCGCATCCGTTCGTGAGCCTCCCTTGAAAATTTGGACTATGACAGAGCGGCTCCAGTCGGTTGGGACAGTTTCCTGATCACACATTTTCACTAGTAATTCATGTAAATCATCAACAAGAGCAGGTTCACCGCATTTGAAGAGGGCTGGAGTTAGATCATCTGGTCGCGCGGCTTTTTCCAACTTCAACAGTCCGGTCTCAAGTCTGAGTTATGAGCGAGATGGCGGATCCAAAAGGAGAGCCCACGGAGCAGGGCGATCACTGGCCAGGAGAAATCTAACAATTCCGACAGATTAAATTGCCTTTCAAAGTGCTCAGTCCAACACTCCAAACGTTTTGACAAGCTGTGAATAGGCCTTCCACTATCGTCACGTATTGTTTCACTAACACCAGATCTCCTGCTGCCTGTTTCCCGTATCAGACGGAATAACTTTCGATGGTTACCAAGGGAAGTGGCCATTTCCATCTCTGACGCACGATGAGACCACCAGGATTCGCGGTCTCTCTTCAGGCTAGCACGGAGTTGGGCCCGAAACTCTTTGCGAATTTCATTGTGTTCGCTTCTAGCCGGAATATTCCGTCGAGCATCGATAAGTTGCAGAGACTGCGAAGAGACCCAATATCCATGTTGACTATTAAACATACCACATGAGGATTTCCCTGCTGCCAACAAGGAATGGTGAAGATGAGACCAGTGAGCTTCAATTGCATCCTGTTGGCGCCTACTCAACTCGCATGTCAGCATACTTTGATAGGCATTCAGAACAATTGGCTTTGTCAGTTAGCTGTTGTCAATGCGGTCACAGCATCGTCGTGAGTGTCCGCCAAAACGCATCCGCAGGTCAGCACATACAAGTGCATGGTCGGTGTTCACACTTGTGCTCCAAATCGGGCGACAGTTCTGGATGCAGCCTCTCCAGCGATAACTGATTGCCATTTGATCGATTTGCGTCCAAGGCTGGTGGGCGCCGTCACCCTCCGCCGACTGCTGTGTCGGAAATTAGTGCTCGCAAGAAATAAGCGGGCATCTTCACACAAATGAAGTAACCGCTCACCGTTATCATTACGGGAGTCTACACCGTGCTGACCGCCCAGATGCATTTCATCAGTGGACAGCTTCCCAACTTGTGCGTTCAGATCCCCAGCCAGCACAACACTGTCCGTGCTTCTTCTGTGGCGAAGGAGCTGGGTCAGTTGGCGGTAAAAGTTTGTCTGCGTGTAGGCAGCGATGATGAATATACACCTATTGGCGCCGCGCGACTTCGAAGCCTTGAACGAGCCAGCCAATCGGACCGCACACATCCGGCTACTGACTGGAATCCAATCAACCAGAGCAGCTTCAGCCCGGGGACTCAGGACAATGCTAACACCAGCTTGGCCGTGGCTCGAAGCTGCATCGTCACTGGATAGGTGCAATGAGACAATATTGATGGTTTCACCTGAAGGGGATTGCAGATTGAGCACAGAGCTCGAGACTTGCATGTGGGTCCCCGATAAGCAGCAGAGATCAATCGAGAGGGTCTCTAATGTTCGGGAAAGGGCTGCCTGTTGACCGATCTTTAGCAGTGTGCGGACATTGAGGCATACCAATCTGAAGGAGGAGCGAGGGGTCCAAATGGTGGAAGCCGATGAACTGGAGTGGACCGCTTGGTTGGACACTGGCTTGTCGACAGGAGAGGAGTGACGCTCAGCGTTTGCATGTGAGTTGAAACTAGAAGATAAATGACTAGCAAAGCATGTTGGAGGTCCAAGAATGGGAAGGTTGGAAAGTGGGGGGATCAAAGTGAAGTTGGAACTGGACCATAAGGGAAAAAAAGCGTAAGATGGGGAATACGAAGGCGGGAAGACTTGAGCAGTAGCATCCAAACTCCTATTCACCCTGCTCGATGCAGCAGATAGGGCACCATTGATTATCCTTTACGGTGGCCAGAGCATCAAGAAACTGTTTGAAGAGAAATTCATTGTATTGCTTGGGCAGGATACTATCAGGATGCCCAGGTCTAGACAGGAGAACGATTAAGGTTCTTAACCAAAGCCTTTGGTT
>CALYDF020008494.1:0-11084 GCA_944474145.2 Dicrocoelium dendriticum
ATCCGGCAGCTTACTGGAGGTTCATTAAGCAGTTCGAATACTTTGTCGAAACCCGGGTGAGTGACGGTGGGCAGCGGTTGCTCTATTTAGTTTATTATTGCAAAGGTCGTGCAAAAGAGGCTATAAGCGAGTGTGTAATGCTGCCTCCTGAACAGGCGTATCACAAGGCTAGATCCATACTCCGTGAACTGTTTGGCCAGTGTCACGTTGTTGTCCGATCACTAATCGAAGGTCTGCTTACTGGGCTGAGACCGCTTGATGGGGATCATGACGCTTTGTCGCGTCTCTCCATAAAACTAGCCAATTGTTATGTGGCCTTGTCTCAGATGAACTTTACTGCCGATTTAGACTCCGTGGCTACTATTGTGCGAATAGTCCGTGTTCTCCCAAATGCACTGTAAACCAGATGGGCAAGAACAGCCGATTCAATTGTTCAAGACGGGCGGGACGTTGTTTTTAAGGACTTGGCCGATTTCGTTGCCACGGAAGCTCGGATTGCCCGTTGTAGGTTCGGGCAGATAGCAACACCAATTGCACCACGACAGCTGAATGAGGCTCGGCAGCGACGAGTATTTCAAGATAAGGGAAGCGGTCGTAACTTCGCCCTATATACTACATTAGATACCTCAAAGGAATCAGTGTGTCTGGCTTGCGGTGACCATCACAGTACATCTTCATGCGCTATGTTTGCAGGCCTGGATGTATCTAGGCTCTGGGATCTGGTTCGAGACAAGGGCGGCTGTTATAATTGTTTAGAGATTGGTAATCGTGCCGCCAGCTGCCTGGTCAGCAAGGGTTGCAGCTTGGCCACATGCAAGAAGCGACATCACTCACTGTTACATAACGAGTCAATACCGAAGACGCCCAAGGAAAATTTGAGCCACTGTCACAATACTTACAGCACACCCGGTACGGTCTCGCTCGGAGCGGTACCCGGCGTTTGGTAGGCCCCTTGCGATCTATCGAGACCTATGCTTTGATCGATAGCGGTTCCGATATAAGCTTGGTACAGGAAGATATTCTGCGGGAAGCTGGAGTAGAGATCGAACCTGCTTCTTTGAAAATGCAAACGGTAAATGCAGGTACCTCATTAAACGTGGGGCTGGCTAGGTTCCAATTGTTTTCTCTGAACGGTTCCGATAGTGTGCTTGTAGATCATGCATACTGTTTGAGTCACCTGCCATTACAACCCTTGACAGCTCCTGTCAGTCAATTAGCTGAGAAGTGGCCACATTTGATGGACGTCAAATTCGATGATTTGAGTGACCCAGGGGCAGGATACTACCGGGGGCCGACGTTCCAGAAGCTCACTGGCAGTTTGAACGACGAGACGCAAGACGAAAACGCCCATTCGCTGTAAAAACCCTACTCGGTTGGACCCTACATGGTCCCGTTGGTCGGAGTACCCGGCAGTGTGCCTCCGTGAATTTTGTGCATTCTGATGATATTCCGCTTGAAGGGCAACTCAAAGTCTTGTTTGATAGCGGACTTGGACGTGTTGGCTCGAGTAGTCGGTCATTATCCGGGGAAGATAAAACAGCCCTGTGTATTGTTGAAAGTTCCGTACGCCTCATTGATGGTCATTACGAAATAGCCCTGACGTGGAGAAATCATAATGCCAATGTTCCTAACAATTACGAAGCAGTTCGGCGTAGGTTAGGCCATTTGCGTAAACGGTTGTCAAGTGATCCGTCATTACGAGAACGGTAAATCTCGGTTTTAAGGAAGAATGCGGAGAAAGGTTACGCAGTTCCTGTACCGTGCGATCACCTGCGACCAGACTACAAACCAAGGTGGTATTTACCGCATCACGCAGTGAGCAATCCGAAGAAAGCTGACAAACTCAAAGTGGTGTTTGATTGTGCGGCAAAGTACAAGGATCTTTCTCTGAATGACCAACTCTTTCAAGGTCCAGATACTACGGCTAACCTAATTGGTATTCTTATGCGTTTCAGGATTGAACGGTTGGCAGTTTCTGCTGACATTGAAGACATGTTTATGCAGGTGAAAGTGCCCCTGCGCGACAGGGGGGCGTTACGGTTTCTTTGGTGGAAGGATGACTCGATTGGTTCAGAAGTGGTTGAATATCAAATGACGGCGCATCCATTCGGTGCAACCGTCACCCTTTTGTGCCAATTTCGCCTTGTGTCGAACAGCTGCTGGTTGGAGACCTCTTTACAGTGAAATCGTGGCAGAAGCTGTTCACAATAACCTACGTTGACGACCTCTTGATATCGCTACCGAACGTGAAGGAAGCAATGCAATTTGTGGCACGGCTCAGACAGATGTTAAGCAGGGGTGGATTTAAGCTGTGCAAATGGGTCTGCAGTCATGAAGAGGTGTATCGTGCGCTTCCGCAAGCTGAGATAGCTGAGTCCATCAAACCGATAGCTGAAGTCCCTGGGGTGGTTAGGAGAACTTTGGGAATTGCCTGGGACTCCCGTGAGGACAATTTTCTTTATCAGTTCACCATACCCGAGAGGCCAATTACGAGAAGGGGCAAATTGTCTTCTGTGTATTCTGTCTATGACCCTTTGGGTCTGATCGCCCCCTTAATTATGCCTGCAAAGTTATTGTTACAAAGACTATGTCGAGAGAAACTACATTGGGATGACCCAGTCACTGGTGATGGCTGTGACATTTGGACTTCCTGGCTACGTGAGGTGAAGGCGATAGACATCCTAAAGGTTCCTCGGTGCATTCGTAAGCCTGGGGAGACAAATGAGCGGCCGCAACTACACATCTTTTGCGATGCTTCTGAAGCTGGGTTTGGCGCAGTTGCTTATGCTAGGTTTCATGCTGAAGACACATCATATTGCTCTCTGTTATACGCGAAGTCGAGAGTAGCCCCTCTGAAATCAGTGTCAATACCGCGACTGGAGCTATCGGCAGCCATGTTGGGGACAAGGTTATATGAAGATTTAACTGAAGGAGCTCACAAGAGTTTCGATAAACTTGTGTTTTGGACTGACTCTACGACGGTTTTGTACTACATAAATGACTCATCTAAAAGATTCAGCACCTTTAGTTCCAACCGACTGTCGGTCATACAGGAAGTAACTGAGCCCAGTCAGTGAAAGCATATCAAATCAGGATGCAATCCGACAGACCTGCTGTCTAGAGGCACTACATCCGTAACATCCTTGAAGCGCGGGCTTCTTGGCCCAGAATTCCTACCGGGTGTCGAGGATGAGTGGCCTGAGTTTTGTCCGAGTTCTGAGCCAGCCAAGTTAGAATTGAAACGTTCCACCACACAGGTTTGTGCGACATCAAGTGCAACACAATTATCGCTCCTTATCAGCAGATATTCCGACTGGACTAAGTTGCTAAAAGCGGTGGTGTGGTTATCACGATTCAAGCAGCAGCTTTACGTCCGCAGACAGGAAGCTGCTTTGGCCGCGCAACCCAATAGACTAATTACCCTGTCTGAACTCAACCGAGCAGAGTGTGATGTCATCCGGCTTGCGCAACTCGAAGCTTATGGAACAGAGTTGGAACGGCCTGAAAAGGCGAATGCAGACCCAACAGCGTCTAAGCTGGAGATACGGCGAGGTCCTTTGGCCCGTCTCAACCCGTACTGCGCGGTGGCCCCCTTTGTGTTGGTGGCAGGCTGGCGTATTCGGAGTACGACGCTGCGTTTAAGTTCCCGGTTATCCTGACACCTAAACACGCTGTTACTGAACTTCTGATCCGATTTTATCATTCGATGGAAGGTCACTCGGGAGTTGCTGAGGTCCTGGCGAGCTTGCGCCGTAAATATTGGATCGTTCGCTGGATGTCGGTAATGAAACGGTTGATAGGGGCTTGTTGGATATGCAAGAAACGGCTTGCTACCACCGGTGAGCAGCTGATGGCGCCATTGCCGTTAGCTCGGATGGAACGTGGGTGGCACCCATTCAAATCGGTCGGCGTGGGTTACTTTGGGGGGGGGGGACTTTGGGGGGGGGGAGCGGGGGGGGGGGGGAAGAGGGGGGGAGGGTGTTGGTTGGGGGGGGTTGGGTACTTTGGGGGGGGGGGGGTGGGGGAGGGGGGGGTGGTGGGGGGGGGGGGTGGCTTTGTGGGGGGGGTGTTGGGGGGGGGGGGGTGGGTGCGGGGGGGGACTTTGGGGGGGGGTTGGTAGCTTGGGGGGGGGGGGGGGGGGTGGGGTGGGTGGTGGGGGGGGTGGGGAGGGTGGGGGGGGGGGTGCGGGGGGGGGTGTGGGGTGGGGGGGGGGGAGGGGGGGTGGGGGGGGGGGGGGGTGGTGTGAGTGGGGGGGGGTGAGAGGGGTGGTGGGGGGTGGGGGGGGGGGGGGGGGGGGGGTGGGGGGGGGTGGGGGGGGGGGGGGGGGGGGGGGGGGGGGGGGGGGGGGGGGGGGGGGGGGGGGGGGGGGGGGGGGGGGGGGGGGGGGGGGGGGGGGGGGGGGGGGGGGGGTGGGGGGGGGGGGGGGGGGGGGGGGGGGGGGTGGGGGGGGGGGGGGGGGGGGGGGGGGGGGGGGGGGGGGGGGGGGGGGGGGGGGGGGGGGGGGGGGGGGGGGGGGGGGGGGGGGGGGGGGGGGGGGGGGGGGGGGGGGGGGGGGGGGGGGGGGGGGGGGGGGGGGGGGGGGGGGGGGGGGGGGGGGGGGGGGGGGGGGGGGGGGGGGGGGGGGGGGGGGGGGGGGGGGGGGGGGGGGGGGGGTGGGGGGGGGGGGGGGGGGGGGGGGGGGGGGGGGGGGGGGGGGGGGGGGGGGGGGGGGGGGGGGGGGGGGGGGGGGGGGGGGGGGGGGGGGGGGGGGGGGGGGGGGGGGGGGGGGGGGGGGGGGGGGGGGGGGGGGGGGGGGGGGGGGGGGGGGGGGGGGGGGGGGGGGGGGGGGGGGGGGGGGGGGGGGGGGGGGGGGGGGGGGGGGGGGGGGGGGGGGGGGGGGGGGGGGGGGGGGGGGGGGGGGGGGGGGGGGGGGGGGGGGGGGGGGGCCCATTTCTTGTTAAACACGGGCGAAAGCAGGAAAAGCGGAACGGGTGTCTATTTACCTGTCTACAAGCGAGAGCCGTACATCTTGAAATTTCCCATACCTTAACTACCGACTCGTTCATTGTGGCCTTGATGCGATTTGTCTCCCGTAGTGGGACTCTGGTCGAAATATTCAGCGACAACGGCAGCAAGTTCGTAGGCGTCGTATCAGAGTTGCGTACTGCTGTCAAGGGATGGCCTCAAGCAAGAATCAATGATAGACTCCTTAGCATGGGAGTCCAATGGCACTAAAACCCTCCAATGTCCAGCCATGGGGGAGCGTATGTGAGCGCGTGATCAGGTCTGTTAGGAGGGTGCTGTTATCGATTGCGACACAACAGACGCTTAATGAGGAAGCGCTCAGTACTCTGTTTGTTGAAGCGGAGCGCATCATCAACAGCAAGCCGTTAGTACCTTTGACATCGGACCCAAACGACCGTATGGCCCTTACCCCCAACGATTTACTGCTACTGCGACCTAATGCATCGCATTTCCTTGCGGCTTCTCTAACCGAAGAATATAGACGCGGTTGGCGGCAAGTCAATTACCTGACGGCGTTGTTTTGGAAAAGATGGGTCGCAGAGTACTTGCCCTTGTTACACTCCAGACAAAAGTGGCTGCGAAGGATTCAAAACTTCAGACCAGGGGATGTAGTTTTGGTCTCTTCCGAAACAGGTACACGTGGCACGTGGCCCATGGGGACTGTTGACCCCTTTATAGGTTTTGAAGACGGGCTTGTCAGGACTGCAGTTGTTAGGACCAAGAATGGGCTGATCACAAGGGATATACGAAAGTTGTGTTTGCTAGAAGGGAGCGACATGAGTAGGGATGCAGTTCCGGCTATTGGCTCGCCGCAGGCGGGAGGCGGGTCTTCGGGTCTGCCGCACCAGGGAGGACCGCTGTGAGTCCAATAGCCGAAGTGGGAGGCCTCTGGCGTACCGGTGTAAGTCCGTTGGCCCCCCAGCGTGAATGGAGCCGGCTTAGGGCGTTCCAGAGCAGAAACATCCGACTCCTTCAATGGAAAATCCGGATCGGATTTTGGTGGGCAGTGTAGAAAGAACTTTGACCACCTCAGTCTCTCCCATGTTGAATGCCCAATTCTACATTGCTCGGCCGTCCACATCGATTATGTTTACTAACTCCCTTACTTTCCATTCCTTTGTTCTCTGCCTCGATGCTCTTAGCGAGTGACCCCGGTAACTCATCTTAACTTCTCCCCGCCCCCATGGACCTGTCATTGTTCTCTTGACATAAGCGATTTTGTGTTCCCACAACTCATGTATCCAGTGTGGCAGGTCTGTCTGTCCTCAGCCCGTTTCCGTTGGCGGACGCTTACGATTGGCTCAATGGCCTTATCATAACTTCGGTCTCCCCTCTGTGTTCATTTGTTTCGTGTGCACCTTGGATTACGGACCTTTTGTGGAACTGATTGAAATCTGTTGGTAAACTTTTGTGGTTGGAAAACCGTGAAGGAAATTTCTACTTTGGTACGATGAATTTGTACAAATAGCACCGTTTTCTCAGGTCCGGATCTGGTCTTTTGTTAAATTTTCCGGTGGGGAACGCGTAGCTTAAATTTTCAAACGCCTTGTAGCGTTTCAACGGTTGTGGAAGCAAGCAAACAGTTGGACAAGAAAGGGTACTATCTATTGCTGTAGCGGACGTTACGGGCCTAATGACCAATCAGTCCGCAAGCGTATTCGGAGAGGTTAGGAGTCTTTGTTTCACAGATGGCACAGCGTTGTTGTCATTTTAGCCTTGGTAGGTGTGCTTGGTTTCACCGCGAACTATTAGGACTCGTTCTAGAAATAAAAAGCTTTCGAGGATGGCCGCTGTTCTCATTAGTGGATGGCGTGTCTTTAGATATTTTGCCTCTTGTTTTGGGTGTTATTTTCGAAGCACTAATCGCACCGACGTCTGTTTCCCGTGAAGCAAGCGAGGACAGGTTTGGCAGCGGTTTGGTGCGATCCGGCGTGTTTAACTTTATATCTGCATACATACTGTATGAAGCATTTTCAGACCGTGAACTTACCGATAAAGCTTTCTTCGTAGTTTAGCACGAGACGACATCCTGTGTACTGGTGAATCTCTAGGAACTTCCCAGCTATAAAGTGGTTGGCCCGCAGCCCACCAGTTAAACGAAACGGTTTTTGGTTACGTCAAGCGTTGATGCAATCCACATTTTTCTATCTCGTGCTGCTTAGGCCAGACTGCGCAGTAGCATCAACTGACCAGGACAAAACCTGTTTATGTGCGCGCGGTAAGTGAAGCATTTTTCGCGTGTCATTATCACTGAGTTTCGGCGCAGCAGCAAATATCCAGTGGCCTGTTTACTGAATGATTCATCCAGCTTGGAAGTCCAGGTATATAGGCAGCTGCAGCAACCAAATCATAGAAAAGCGGCCGTGCTGGACGCCATCCATCCCAGTTTTTGTACCACATGGCTGTTTTGCCGTGCCAACCGATCCCTTACAGGTTCGAGAAATCTATTCGGAGCTGCTCTACCTACCAATTAGAGAGTGGCTAGCGATTGTCCTGTTTACAAACAGAGCGATAATCATCTCCTGGAAAAGTACAGGCAAGCTAGCCTGACAAACGTACTGGTTAAGCTATTAGCGACGTTGGCAAGGAATGTCTCCGAAATGCACATGGTGGTTTAAGTTGCTCAATCCGTTCCAATATAGACTCCGCAGAGTTTACTCCTACTTAGCCAAACTGTTGGTGGCCCGAGAAGGTTGAGCTGAGGCCAAAGATCTAAGACGGGCGGTAGACATTTTGTTCAATAACTTTTTCAAAACACCTGACACCGTCCCAAACTGTCGCATTGTTTCTTAATAAAACTACTGCCGTGTTACTGGTCAAGTATTTATATGGATTTCGGTATTCCTAAATGGAAGAGTGCTAAGCTTTCGAGTGGGATCCAGGATCTCTAACAACCAAGCCTTTCTGAGTGCTATTTCCCAGAGCTCCGTTCTCGGTCCAATTCTGACCGTGGTGTATGCTAATGACTTATCTGAGGACCACAAAGTGCCAATTCTCCTGTTAGCAGATGTTCTAAACGTTGGTAGTGCAAGGTGCGATCCTGTTGAACCCTTGGCTTTATACATGGTTTACAACATGCTTTTAGTGTTCTGATTTGTAAATAAATGAAAACACAATTTATTATCGACAGTGCGAGACTCGCTTGCGTAGACATGATCAAATTAACCAAAATGCAAAGAAGAATGCTGTGGGGAAATAGTTACTAACACTGTGCCGGCCTAATAACTATTGTGCCCCACCGGCACATAGCCAGTTGCAGAGCGGAGGAGCGGGGAAGATATCGAATGAAGACTGCATAGAAGCACAGTTCCTGGGGCGTTTCTATGTATTACTCCATTACTTCACTTGATACGTTCGACACCTCGGTAACTGTTACTTTTACCAACACCTTAGTACATCTGACATCTCCAATCTGCCAATCGCGCACAAACACATTAGGGATCCATCATAGAAAACATAAACAATCAATTACTATAGGCGAGCCCGATGTACAGATTGAGCAGGCCACTAAGTTGAACTGTGGCTCACATCGTCAAAAAGTGGATTATTTATAGTTGGTATTTTAAAACTACTTTATAGATTTGTTGCAACTCTGCCAGTAATAAACGGGTATATATGCGCACACTATATGACTGTATGTAGGCAAAGATTTATCTAGCTGTGTTGATTGAATGTGTTAGTGTTAAGCTACATTTGGGATTGTGTTCGGTAGGGTTGTCGTTATGAGAAGGGTACAAATAAATCTTCGGCTTGGAGGGCTGACGTTAATGGAGTAAGGTAAGTCATCTAGAAAATCAAGGGTGGTGACTTTATTTAGCGATGGGTCACATCCGCATCATCGCGGTCTTTATAAACAAGGTTACGAGGCCTTCTATTTTAGAGTACGCTTGCTAGACGGGAACCCAAAATGTCCTGGAAACTTGCAGATCAACTATTCGTTGGAACGAGATGGACTCGTACCAACCAGCTGGCGCCACGTTCATGTTGTTCGGCGAACCCCCAGCTGCCGAGAAAACTTCTCAAGAGTCCGGTACTACTCACCAAACCAAGAACGCATTGTACTAGTTTTTTCCTTGCCGGAAATTCACTAGCGCAGGTTGCCTACCGAAATAACTTAGATATTTCACTATCCATTGAAGATAAATCCAGTCAGAACTAGACGGCCGCCACGCATTACAGTTTTCGAGTGCGGTGGAAAATCCGCGGAGAGTTCGGGAGCAATACGACGGCGATTTTTATTATATTGTCCTCATGCTGCATGAGAACGTAATTAGAGTACAGCGTGCAGGCCTGGCCGCCGAGATAATTAACCGCTTAAAACGCTAGTTGATTGTGTACAGAGGGCTGGCACAAAATGCTGCATCTGTTAAGGCATCATTCCTGTCCCGATAGGCCGCTCAGATGATTGATGTATTCGATGCACTAAAGGCGCCTTCAAAACAACTTATACTTTACGTAACTTTTTATGACTGGTTCGATGGAGGTCTCATCTGTTTCGACTGTTTCATCCTACCGGGAAGACAACTATTCCTGGAAGCAGCAGAACATATGATCCGAACGCCCCTAGGGCCGAATTTCGTTTGGCATCTAGGGTCGTAGATTCATGGAATACACTGCAAAAAGAGATGGTGCTAGCATTAGCTTTGAATAAGTTTGCGAATCTATTTGATGTCATTGGAATAGGTAGTAAACATTTCTTCTTCGGCCCTCAAACTCCGCATCCATTTAAGTGACTTTACAACATATTGCTATATAAACATACTTTGCGCTTTTGCACTTACAGTAACATGATCAGCTTGTGGTTTGTGTTGTTTCTTTTTCCTGTTCTTTAGGCTTATTCTCTAGGCCAGTAGCTGGATGACTGCAAATGCAGATCAGGTGTGCAGTGATTAATTAAAGATGACCCAATTCGTACGTATTAGATTGCCTCGCCTCGGTTGCAGATTGGGCCCCCTATCTCTGTCTTGGCTCAACATACCACCCAAGAAGGAACGCTCATGGGTTATTCCTACTATTGCCGTCTAAAATTTAACTCCAGCTTGAAGGCCATGCTTTAGATTTAACCCGCTTTTAAATAAGATAACGTTGCTTGAAGGGCTATCGCTTATTTATTAGCGAGCGTTTGGCCTTGCCGTTTCCGACCATGCATAACTTTAAACCAGTCAAAAATGAAACGTATCGTTGCACTAGATCAAATTTTTGTCTAGTATTTTCTGGAAATGCGTGCCTGATCGGTGCTGAGCAAAATGCGCTCTTAAAATGCACTTACTTGACAGCTCGGACAACGTTCATAAAACCGCGTTTATGGTGTATTTTTTTAATAATTGCAAGTATATAGATATATAATGTGCCTCACGCTGTTTCGCATTTATTATATTTCTTTAAGGCGGATAGGCTGGATAACACACTTGTTCAGTTTAATTTAGATATTAACAACTAATTTTACTTAAGTTGCCAAATGCTTTCAATCCTCCGTATAACCGTTTTCATGGACATTTTCAGTTTAAAGGTTTAACTGAGATAGCTGACATCCCCAAAGTCCATGACCTGAAGGTCGGTAATAGGAAACTAAAAAACGGATTGCCGGAAAACATATTGTAGTAGCAGCCCTCAGGATCAGCTAAGCGTTGAGTAGTGTATATATAGCAGAAAGGTATTGATAAAATAACTCCATAAGAAAAACAAATGAAATATATTAAAATAATAAGAGCTGAAATTATGTTATAACGTAGCGTTATATTCCGCAACGTTACTGAAGCTGAGGCTGTTCTCCCAAGGGAACGCATCTTGGATGACATCAAATGGCTGAAACTGTGTGTCAGCATGCTGCTTCCACCTGGTTTCCCTGGTGTCACTGTCAGAAAGCTGACCAGATTGGGGAACGTCCCTATCGCTACGCCAAATCCACGACCCCGACTACTTCGCGTAGTGTTTTCTACCCCGGAGGAACGCAAATTGTTACTGCGATTTGCATTCAAACTTAAGGGTAGTGGTGTCAGCGTTCAGCCGGACCTCCCACTGGCAGATAGGTTGAAGTTAAAGGAGGATATCAAAGACCTCAAAACTAGACGGGCGGCTGG
>CALYDF020008495.1:0-11596 GCA_944474145.2 Dicrocoelium dendriticum
CGTTAGTGACTGCGCTGCACCACTTCGTGTAACGCCTGTGGATTGAGGAGGCGGTGCCTCCATAGCTGAAGGATGCCCGTGTGGTGCTACTGTACAAGGGTAAAGGGAGCAAGCAATGTTGCACGAATTATCAAGTTGCTGAGTTGGGTGGGCAAGATGATTGCCCGCATCCTGCTCAACCGTTTCTAGAATGGGTTTACAGTTACTCACTTGGGTAAGAGATAGACATCATGGGCGGCACTCTGCTGTGGGCCAATTCCGTGATACGACCGCTTCATTCTTATTTTTAGGCGTGTACGAAGCGAAAGGTCTGTGAACCGTAAGCTGAAAGCTATACCCTATATCATCCGGCCCGAGGTAAGGGTGAAGCAATGCACTTACCGTAAGTTTCTTGCGTGGGAGGGGTGGAGGGGGTCTTTAATATATAGACGATCGCGATGGCGTCTACTTTGGTCGCTTGGGTGGTTAGTGTTCTCTTGAAAGCTGCACCAGGAGCAATTGGCGCTTGATTCATGATGCACCTCATACATTGGCACAAATTAGGCACCGAAGCGTACGCAGTCGACCGCATAACCCACTGAAATGCCTGACAATAGCAGTAAACATATAGTTTGCCTCCCGAGATGGATCAATGACTTAAATCCGACACGTGGTCTTACAGTATCTCATAGTGCCTGTCCTGTCGCGGCGATATGTACTCAACGGCACTATACAACTTCTAGATTCCTGCAATAATGCTTAACCTAACAATCAACAGAATGTCTCTTCCTTTTGTGCGCACGGTATCTACGTACCATCATCTCGCGACATTACGGCGTGTTACAACACATGGCCTCTCATCATTAGCAACAATCTAGTCCTGATTTCCAGGTATCATCCTGATACCCTATGATTATATCACAACGCTTAACGTGGAAACATGCGGGAATTCTCCACGACAATACGATGCATTCCGCGAACGTAATTCCTCCTCACATGCTGACAGTACTGAGAAGTCACGCAGCCTCGTATCTCTGACACAGTTCGCTTCATGAAACATTCTCCACTCGGTATTGTAAAGTACATCCTTAGAATCTCGCTGAGGCTTCTCGGGCTATCTCTGCCTCATAGCTTGCTTCACAAATGCTTTTATTATGCTCCAAATTCTGTTGAGTGATAGAGAATATGGAGGAAGGCACAGAAGACTGCCCGAACGATACCACTGCTCCTTGCATACGCGTTCCAGATTCATGTGGCATGGCGCGTTTTCTCAGATTAGGAATCAGTTTTCGACCAAAGTCGAACCCCTGGCATCCATCAGTCCACGCAACCACTGCGCACACCTTTTTGTTGTGACTTCCTTCAGAGACCAGGGTTTCCCAACATGGGGGTATTTAACCCCCAAGGGGGTAAAATGGCATTTTCCGAGGGGTAAATACCGATAATTGGATTTGGTCACAAATCAGTCGCGAAATAAGCTTAATAACGAAATCACACATCGCAACTAGCTCAGCATTTTTAGTTAGCCATCAGTCAATGCAGCTACTACGGCATGGCGCCTTTGTCGACTGCCACAACTGCTGCCGTGTTTTCGAATAAGCCAGTCGTTCACCGGGTCGAATAACGGGGTGGATAGCAAACTATCGTTTCAGCACTGGTCAAAGTACCAGTTATGTTCACAGGTGAATGTTTGACAGTAGGAACGGCGAGAAAGGGTGATTAGTGTTCACAAGGTATGGATACAGAATGGTGTCGGGAAAATGTCGAGGAATAACGTGGAACGGAGGAATGAAACACATGTTCATGTTTGATTAGGAATCAGACACGATGGGGTCAAGAGAGGGCCTGAATCGGGATAACGGTAGGCGTTTGAAAGGGCAGAGAAACGATACAATTGGGGTCACAACCAACATAGAATCAGCAGATTGGACGCCAGTGACCATTAGGTGTTATGTTGATCACTTTCATGAGCAGTTGTTTTTGACGAGAAGTCATGGCAGGTGAGCATTTTCATTCAGTGGCTTTGATGCCGACAAAAATATATTTGTCTGCGAACGTTTGCGATAATGTCACCTGCATGGAATAACGAGATTAATTTCTATAAATGATATATATCTATAACATCTACCTACTTAATTGTTTGCAGGGAATACGTCTTCCAGAAAAAAGCGGTCCTACAAAGAAGCATTTCTGCAGTGGGGCTTCACTAACTTCGCTGATAAAAATGTTGAGAAACCGCAATGCGTTTTGTGCAGCAAAGTGCTCACGGCGGAGAGTATGAAACCTAGTAAATTGAAAGAGCACTTCGAACGAAGCCATGCCCATTTGATAGGAAAAGATATTACATTCTTTAGAAGGAAAGAAGCTGCGCTAAAACTTTCGCGCCTGGATACATCGAGCTCCTTTTCTCAGGCAAATGAGGCTGGCCTTGAAGCTTCGTATCGCATTGCGCTTCGAATCGCCAAAAACAAGAAGCCGCATACCATAGGAGAGGACCTCATCAAACCTTGCATAATGGATGCGGTTAAGCTCGTTCTTGGAGAACATCATGCGGAGAAGATTAATATGATATCACTTTCGAACAACACCATCAAAAGTCGTATCGAGGACATGAGCAAACAAATTTTGAACACGGTGCTCAACGAAATAAGATCAAGTCCCTTCTTTGCAATCCAGTTAGATGAGTCGACCGACGTAGCGTCCTGTTCCCAACTACTTGTGTATGTTCGGTACCTAAAAAGTGATAGCTTCAAAGAAGAGTACTTGTTCTCAGAATCCTTGAGCACGACTACGCGTGGCGAAGATGTCTTCCGAATAGTAAAGAAGTTCCTCGAGGAAAACATGCTACTGTGGTCGAAGTTAGTGGGTGTCTGTACAGACGGAGCACCAGCCATGTTGGGCGTCCGTTCCGGATTCCAAACATTGGTCAAAAATGTTGCTCCGCACGCTACCTTTAGTCACTGCATCATACATCGTTATGCTTTAGCAGTGAGCACTCTTCCACCTGCTTTACTTGACGTGTTAACCAAAGTAGTAAAGATAGTAAATGTCATCCGCGGTAGTGCGGATGACATTTACTATCTTTACTACTTTGGTTAACACGTCAAGTAAAGCAGGTGGAAGAGTGCTCACTGCTAAAGCATAACGATGTATGATGCAGTGACTAAAGGTAGCGTGCGGAGCAACATTTTTGACCAATGTTTGGAATCCGGAACGGACGCCCAACATGGCTGGTGCTCCGTCTGTACAGACACCCACTAACTTCGACCACAGTAGCATGTTTTCCTCGAGGAACTTCTTTACTATTCGGAAGACATCTTCGCCACGCGTAGTCGTGCTCAAGGATTCTGAGAACAAGTACTCTTCTTTGAAGCTATCACTTTTTAGGTACCGAACATACACAAGTAGTTGGGAACAGGACGCTACGTCGGTCGACTCATCTAACTGGATTGCAAAGAAGGGACTTGATCTTATTTCGTTGAGCACCGTGTTCAAAATTTGTTTGCTCATGTCCTCGATACGACTTTTGATGGTGTTGTTCGAAAGTGATATCATATTAATCTTCTCCGCATGATGTTCTCCAAGAACGAGCTTAACCGCATCCATTATGCAAGGTTTGATGAGGTCCTCTCCTATGGTATGCGGCTTCTTGTTTTTGGCGATTCGAAGCGCAATGCGATACGAAGCTTCAAGGCCAGCCTCATTTGCCTGAGAAAAGGAGCTCGATGTATCCAGGCGCGAAAGTTTTAGCGCAGCTTCTTTCCTTCTAAAGAATGTAATATCTTTTCCTATCAAATGGGCTTGGTTCGAAGTGCTCTTTCAATTTACTAGGTTTCATACTCTCCGCCGAGATCACTTTGCTGCACAAAAACACATTGCGGATTCTCAACAATTTTATCAGCGAAGTTAGTGAAGCCCCACTGCAGAAATGCTTCTTTGTAGGACCGCTTTTTTCTGAAAGACGTATTCCCTGCAATCAATTAAGTAGGTAGATGTTATAGATATATATCATTTATAGAAATTAATCTCGTTATTCCATGCAGGTGACATTATCGCAAACGTTCGCAGACAAATATATTTTTGTCGGCATCAAAGCCACTGAATGAAAATGCTCACCTGCCATGACTTCTCGTCAAAAACAACTGCTCATGAAAGTGATCAACATAACACCTAATGGTCACTGGCGTCCAATCTGCTGATTCTATGTTGGTTGTGACCCCAATTGTATCGTTTCTCTGCCCTTTCAAACGCCTACCGTTATCCCGATTCAGGCCCTCTCTTGACCCCATCGTGTCTGATTCCTAATCAAACATGAACATGTGTTTCATTCCTCCGTTCCACGTTATTCCTCGACATTTTCCCGACACCATTCTGTATCCATACCTTGTGAACACTAATCACCCTTTCTCGCCGTTCCTACTGTCAAACATTCACCTGTGAACATAACTGGTACTTTGACCAGTGCTGAAACGATAGTTTGCTATCCACCCCGTTATTCGACCCGGTGAACGACTGGCTTATTCGAAAACACGGCAGCAGTTGTGGCAGTCGACAAAGGCGCCATGCCGTAGTAGCTGCATTAACTGATGGCTAACTAAAAATGCTGAGCTAGTTGCGATGTGTGATTTCGTTATTAAGCTTATTTCGCGACTGATTTGTGACCAAATCCAATTATCGGTATTTACCCCTCGGAAAATGCCATTTTACCCCCTTGGGGGTAATTACCCCCAGGTTGGGAAACCCTGATCTAGAGGAGGTTACAACAAAATGGTGTGCGCAATGGTTGCGTGGACTGATGGATGCCAGGGGTTCGACTTTGGTCGAAAACTGATTCCTGATCTGCAAAAACACGCCATGCCACATGAATCTGGAACGCGTATGCAAGGAGCAGTGGTACCGTTCGGGCAGCCTTCTGTGCCTTTCTCCATATCCTCTATCACTCAACACAATTTGGAGCATCATAAATGCATTTGTGAAGCAAGCTATGAGGCAGAGATATTCCGAGATGCTTCAGGCGGGTCCTAAGGATGTACTTTACAATACCGAGTGGAGAATGTTTCATGAAGCGAATTGTGTCAGAGATACGAGGCTGTGTGACTGTCAGCATGTGAGGAGGAATTACGCTCGAGGAATGCATTGTATTGTCGTGGAGAATTCCCGCATGTTTCCATGTTAAGGGTTGTGATATAACCATAGGGTATCAGGATGATACCTGGTAATCAGGACTAGATTGTTGCTAATGATGAGAGGCCATGTGTGGTAACACGCCGTAATGTCGCGAGATGATGGTACGTAGATGAATACCGTGAGCACAAAAGGAAGAGACATTCTGTTAATTGTTAGGTTAAGCATTATTGCAGAAATCTTGAAGTTGCATAGTGCCGTTGGTTACATATCGCCGCAATAGGACAGGTACAATGAGATACTCTACGACAACGTGTCGGATGTAAGTCATTGATCCATCTCAGGACGCAAAATATTTGTTTACTGCTTATTGTCAGGCATTTCAGAGGGTTAGGCGGTCGACTGCGTACGCTTTGGTGCCTAAGTTGTGCCAATTTATGCGGTGCATGACGAGTCAAGCGCCAATTGCTCTTGGTACAGCCTTCAAGAGAACACCAACCACCCAAGCGGCCAAAGTAGACGCCATCGCGATCGTCTATACATTAAAGACCCCCTCCACCCATCCCACGCAAGGAACTTACGGTAAGTGCAGTGCTTCACCCTTACCTTGGGCTGGATAATATGGGGTACAGCTTTCGGCTTACGGTGCACAGACATTTCGCTTCATACACGCCTAAAAATAAGAATGTAGCAGTCGTATCACGGAACTGGCCCACAGCAGTGTGCCGCCCATGATGTTTATCTCTTACGCAAGTGAGTAACTGTAAACCCATTCTAGAGGCGGTTGAACAGGATGCGGGCAATCATCTTGCCCACACAACTCAGCAAGTTGATATCACGATAATTCGTGTAAATTGATTGCTCCCTTTACCCTTGTACAGTAGCAGCACAAGGGCACCCTTCAGCTATGGAGGCACCATCTTCTCAACCCACACGCGTTACACGAAGTGGTGCAGCGCAGTCACTAATGTGGATCCGCTGTGTTTGAATACTTCAGGTGCGATACCGTCGGCACCCGCAACTTCCGGTTTCGCAGCTCTCTGCGTATCATCCAGTGTCGGCGCGTCCGCCAGACTCGCTTTCACACTGTGCTGTTTCAGGCCATTCAAACGATTGTACAAGAGACAGCCAAAGTGTTTTTGCCAAATCTGCATTCCGTCTGCAAGTATAGCCTAAACTACCACCAATCAGCGTCCTCAGCGGCTGCAACCTCAGTCAATACAGCGCCTTCAAAGAGCCAAGAATTCTTTTTGTTAGCGACGTTCGGCGTAGCATTCCATCTGCTGCGCCTTCTCCGTCCACCATGCAATTTTAATGCGACGGAGCTCTCGGGTCAGTCACCGTCGAATTCGCCCAAACTTTCTCTTCTTCTCCAAGTCACTGAGGTCTGCCAAATGTTCAGCAAATGCTGCATTCTTCTCACACACCAATGCGCCAATCGTCGCATTGTTGTCATCAAACCAATCAGGCCGTTTACAGTTGGCGCGCCCGATGGTCTCCTCCGCAGTAACTGTCACCTGGTTGCGAATGTGGTGCCACATGGCGCCCACTGTGGCAATGCAGTCCACATTACACAGGCGTGCAGCCATCCCCTTCTCCAGCTCAATATGTTTCACCACAGTACCGAGGGAGAGAATGTTAAATTTACGCCGATTCACGGCGGGAGTGCAATACATAGATTTACGAAAATATATGTACAGTTTGGTCCGCATCAATTTGTGATCAGTGCCACAACCAGCTTCACGCAGTACACGTGTCATGCGCGCCTCACGTATATCACGCTGACGTACGATGACATAGTCGAGCACGTGAGCGTGACCACTTCGTGGGTGCGTCCAAGTTGCTATGTCTCTCGCACTCAGTGTAAAACTAGTGTTCGTGATCGTCAGGCCGTGAGTGGCACGCAGTGAGAGCAGCCTGTCGCCGTTCGCATTCGCTGAACCAACGCCATGCGGACCGATGACATCTGTCCACACCGATTCATCAGGCTCAACGCGCGCGTTGAAATCACGCAGCAGAAATAGTCGGTCGATCCTCGGCACAGACCGTATCACGGAGGATAGTTGAGAGTGGAATTGATCACGCGTGTCATCAGGATAACACATGGTCGGACCGTACGTGCTGATAAAAGTGGCAAACTTACCACTTCTTCCGAGTCTTAGGCGAGTAGTCATCAGTCGCGCGCTGATGCCTGTTGGTTCACCCACCATGTTGTCATTTATGTGCTCGGATATTGCAAATGCGACCCCATGTTCAGGTGGTGCTGAGGTGGCGTTGTCCACCAAGTAGAATGTGTAGCCAGCATCTGCTTCATGTGGCTTACCTTGCTCAGGAAGCCGGGTCTCACTGAGCATTTATATATATATATATATATATATATATATATATATATATATATATATATATATATATATATATATATATATATATATGTATATCCTTGTGCACATTAATTGCAACGAACTACGATTGTGTCTCTTTTTCTATGAATATCATGTTTTTATACATGAAAGCTGCCGTTTTGCATTTATTCTTTTACTTTATTTTGGGAATAGATATTTCATCATTGTGAATCAGACGATGTAATAACTGCGCATGTCTAGTCGTTACATCACCCAAGATTGCGTCATACTTTTTATGGTTAGTAAGGTTTTTGTTTCAACTTCTTGTTTTTTGTGATTCAGTCATTGTTTGAGATGGACGTGACTCCCAGAAGGCGCATGAAGATCGTGACCTTGCACGAACACACAGACAAGATCTACAGGGACATAGCAAGAATAGTAGGCGTCAGTCCGGCAACCGTCAGCCGTGTGGTCAAAAAGAAAAAGGAAACGGGATGCATTTCGCCAAAACGCAAAGGGAAATGTGGTCCTAAGAGGAAAACCACTGCCAGGGATGACGCTTACCTAATACGGGAAAGTGTTAAAGATCCTCGAAAGACTAGTGACGCATTAAAACGTGATTTGAGGGAGAAAGGAATAGAAATCAGTTCTTCAACGGTTCGCAGGCGACTCCTGGATGTTGGTCGGAAAGCCAGACGACCTGTGAAAAAACAACTTCTGACAAAAGTAATGAAAGTTAAGCGTTACTAATGGGGACTAAAATACAAAAACTGGAGAAAAGAAGATTGGAGAAAAGTCCTATTCAGCGATAAAAGCCATTTCTATGCTCATGGTCAGAGAAGTCAGTATGTTCGGAGGTCAGAGGGAGAAAAGGTTCGTGATTCCCACATTGACCACTTTGTGAAATAACCACAAAAGCAGATGTTTTGGGGTGCTTTAGTTATTACGGCGTCGGCGACTTGCATCCAGTCCATATCATGATGCGCTCTCCACAATATATAGAAGTTCTTCAAAGAAGAGCTGTTCCAGAACTAAAAAAGACATTTCCTGACGGATCTGGCGTATTTCAACATCTTGGGTCCCTGTACCAAACTTGAATTAAAGCTTGAATAAGTTTCTCCTTTGCCACGAAGGCGTTGCTTGCAAATAGACTACATATTTTCAATGGGGTTTAAATCTGGTGAATTCCCAGGCCAGTCCAAGATGGTTATTTGATTAGTATTGAAAAAAGTTTTGACCATTTTTGATGTGTGGCACGGGGCCAGATCCCGTTGAAGAACTGATTTCTATTCCTTTCTCCCTCAAATCACGTTTTAATGCGTCACTAGTCTTTCGAGGATCTTTAACACTTTCCCGTATTAGGTAAGCGTCATCCCTGGCAGTGGTTTTCCTCTTAGGACCACATTTCCCTTTGCGTTTTGGCGAAATGCATCCCGTTTCCTTTTTCTTTTTGACCACACGGCTGACGGTTGCCGGACTGACGCCTACTATTCTTGCTATGTCCCTGTAGGTCTTGTCTGTGTGTTCGTGCAAGGTCACGATCTTCATGCGCCTTCTGGGAGTCACGTCCATCTCAAACAATGACTGAATCACAAAAAACAAGAAGTTGAAACAAAAACCTTACTAACCATAAAAAGTATGACGCAATCTTGGGTGATGTAACGACTAGACATGCGCAGTTATTACATCGTCTGATTCACAATGATGAAATATCTATTCCCAAAATAAAGTAAAAGAATAAATGCAAAACGGCAGCTTTCATGTATAAAAACATGATATTCATAGAAAAAGAGACACAATCGTAGTTCGTTGCAATTAATGTGCACAAGGATATATATATATATATATATATATATATATATATATATATATATATATATATATATATATAATCTCCTGGGCGGGAACATTGTGGATGTCCTGCTGACAGTGGCAACTGTTGGCGAGCAAACAACGGACGACGTGGAAGTCGTTGGGCTGGCTTGAGCAACATGTGGCCTAGCCATCGAAGCCTGGTGCGTGATATAACGATGCTAAGCGGTTCAGTGGCTCTTCCTGAAACCAAACACACGACGCCAAATACGCTTATTGCTTACCCGGTGCTCCCACCAGACATGAGCTAAGCTGCAAAAGCAGCGGTGATCGAACAAAACTAGAGTCTTTATGTCCATCGACTTGATGGGTCAGGTTTCGCAACCGTAAAGCGGGGTTAAACGAACGGCTGCATTGTAAACTCTGCCCTTCAGCGCAAGAGCAATATCGCGGCTGTCATAGGTGGCAAAGACTGGCAAAAATACCATGATATGCGATTTGTGATCTCATCCTTCATGCCACTGTTGCTGACATAGCTGCCCAGATATTTGAATTCCTGAACGACTTCTAACTGACGCCCAGCAAGGGTCAGCGTACGGTGTGTCCCTGCCGATCTTGGAGAAGTACCTTGCATTTTGAGGGTGCAAAGCATAGCCCGAAACGACTGAAAACCAAGATTAAATTGTCTAATGCTACATGGCAGGTTTGTGAATTGTCACAAAATGGCAATGTTGTCGGCGAAATCCAAGTAAAGAAGTCGTTCACTTGAGAGCAGCTCCATTTTCTAAGCTGTGTCCAGTGAATGCAGTTTCCAAGAATGCGTCGACGGAGAAGTTTAAGAGAAAAGGTGACAGCGGACATCCATGACTCACACCATTAGAAATATTGAAGGGCGGCGAGAGTTCGCCGTAAGCCCATACCCTGCGCCTACAGCGCTCTTGTGACATTTACGTATTTATCGAGCTCACCATTCCTGAGTCGACAGTCCCAAAAAGCACATCGATCAAGAGAATCAAAGGCCCCCTTGATGTCCAAGAACACGACTACGGTGGGTCGACAATAAACATGGCGGCGCTCCGAAAAATGACGTAAAAAAATAGCTGGTCGATGCAGCATCGATTTTGACGTAACCCGGCTTACTCCTCGCGAACCTGACTTTCTTGGGTGCCAATGAGTTAATAGAGGACGACAGAGAAAACTAATTTAGAGGCAATTGAGACCAGAACGATTGCTCTAAGACTGCCGCATTCTGAAAGACAGTTTTCCTCGAAAATTAGGACTATAACCGAGCGGCTCCCGTCTGTTGGGAAAGGCTCCTGATCCATGGGATCAGGATGTGATTTATGTAAACCGTCCAAAAGAGCACAGCCCCCGGATTTGAGGAGGGCTAGATGAAGTCCATCTGGAGAAGGCGGGAACTCCGACTGAGTAAGCTGCTTCTCAAAATGTTCGGCCCAACGCTACAAACATTTTGACAAGCTTTGAATCAGCTGTCCACTTGATCTCGCTAACAACAGGTCTCCTGCCGTTGACCAAACAGCAGCAAAGTGCGCAGCTTGAAACAAGCCAATCTTAGGAAGGATCGAGAACCTCGAGGAAAAACGGATGAACGGACGTTATCCGCTTGGTTGAATATGGACTTATTGACTGGATTGGAACGACGCCCTGCGATTGCGTGTGAGTTGAAACTAGAAGACAATGGACAATTGGAGCAAGGCGGAGGAGGGCCGAGAATCGGGGAGTTGAAAACTGGGGGATAAAAGTGAAGTTGGAACGGGATGATACGAAAGAAAAAACGTAAGAGGGGGAATAGAAAGGCGAGAAGGCCTGAGCAGTAGCATCCAACCCCAATCCACCCTCCTCGATGCAGCAGATAGGGCGTCGATTATTATCCTCTACGACTGCCAGAGCATCAAGAGATTATTAGAAGGAAAAGTCATGGTGGATTGCGTGGACAGGATACTGTCAGGTTGCCCAGGCCTAGACAGGAGAAGGATTAGGGTTACCAACTAAAAAATTTGGTTCAAAAACCTGACCGCAAGGCCGCGGCTATTTGGCGCTGGGCTACTGAGAGTCCGTTTTATGAAGTAAGGAGCTACCCTCACTTTAACTCCCAACCTGGAGGAACATGAGACTGGGTTTGTGTGGCCTCTAACCAGTAACCAAACTGCTATGAGTGGCTGTGAAGGTACAAAAAAGCACCGCCCAGTATAACGCAATGGATCGTTGAGGCACGCAAACAATCGCACCACGTTAAAGTCCAGTCTCGAGTCATTCCAAAACACGTAGCGGATCTTTCGATCAAGCGCTCGTGATAGCAAATAATTTGAAAACGAAAA
>CALYDF020008496.1:0-11621 GCA_944474145.2 Dicrocoelium dendriticum
CACTTGTCCTTTTGTTTCATTTGCATTGATGCAGTACGCAAGCCGTTGAAACCCCCTTAGGAATGTCCCTTCAAAGTGTTGTCACGGAAACCTAAGTACACCATACTGGAAAGGAATGGATCGAAAGAATCTGTGAGTATTGACCGTCTTAAACCCGCTTATGTTGAGCCTGCCGTTACTTTGACTGATCCCAAGTTGTTACTCCCTGTGGGTCAACCGACCGAGTCCAATTTTCCTGAACCTTCATGCGTTCGCCCAACGAATGATTCCAAACACACACGTTCAGGACGTTCTGTGTCTTTCCCCTCCAAACTAGCAGAGTTTGTTCCCTAGATAGCTATATCGAGCGTTACCTTACCAGTTCACGCTCTACGGGGAGAGTTATGTAGTGGTTATTAATCTTATACATTTTGTCTTTCTTGTCATCAATTTTATCATGACATCCTTCGTACAGCTTGTTTGAATTAATGATTACAATACACTTCTTCGCGCCATACGTTCCGTCGTGCTGATTTCTGGCTGTGCTGCTTCTGCGTGTGTACGGTGCCATCCAGTGTGCTTGCGAATCGGATAGTATACTCGGAATTATTATCGAACGTCTAGTTCCATTGCGCTGGACGTGTGCTACAGGTAGAGCGCAATCTACGACTCGAACTCAACTGTGATTAGGCCGTGAGCTGACCTTCTCCAACTTTTTGCCCTTTTACTGAGGTTTTGAAACCTACCTAGTATTTTTCGACCACTACACCCTCGCAAACTGCTCGTAAAACTCAAAAATCTATGTTCCAAATACAGCAGTACCGAAGCTTACCTCCTCCTTATTCGCACCAATGAAGTCCTGTTAGAGTGGAGAAATTCACTAACCACCGCAAATCTGTCCGAAGAACAAACTGCCCTAAAACCTATCAACTGTATTAAAGCCCTCAATTCCCTGATGAGGCACAGAAGCAACCCCACTTCGAATTCCATTAATTCGATTATTCGTCCAGACAACACAGTTACCAGTAACCAAGCTGAAATATGTGAGGTCATGAACCTCTACTTCTGCGACTCTTTCACGGCTGCTAACATGACCCTGCCCCCTAATATTCCTAGTTGCGCCCATGATACTTTACTCGCAGTACCATTTGACCTGCGTAACACTACTCGAGAAGTTCAAGCCCTCAAATTATCCTTCCATGTCGGACCTGATGGCCTCCAATCGGCTCTGCTAATTCTGGGTGGCCTGGATATAGCCGTCCTCCTTCTTAACGTTTTTACCCTTCCATGAAACACGGAACATTTCCCTCCGCTTGGAAACACGCAGTATTCATGCCAAGACACAAAGGGGAAGCCGTCAAAACATTGAAAACTACCGACCCATTAGTCACACCCCATTCGCTTCACGGGTGATGGAGAGGATCGTCAAGGAAGAGCTGCTACTGTTCTTGACACATCGTAACCTCATCAACAAATCCCAAAATGGAGTTTTCCCGTCTAAACCCTTTCAAACATGCCAGCTGGAGTTCCTGAACAATGTTACAGCCATGGTTGATTGCAGATAATCTCTGATCATCATCTTCTTGGACATGAAAAAGCGTTCGACCGAGTTCCTCATAATGGACTGCTAACTAAATTGGCTCCTTACGGTATAACGGACCAGTTGCACTCCTGGTTCTATTCCTATCTCTCCTGTCGAACACAGTCGGTGAGACTAGGAGACTTCGAATCCTCACCGAAACCAGGTACGCGTGGTGTGTTCCAGGGAAGTGTACTGGGCCCTATACTCTTCCTACTTTACATCAACGACGTATTTCAAGTCGTTTAATATGGAAAGTCGTATCTGTTCGCCGATGATATCAAAGTCGTACTCTCCTTTGACCCGGGTAAATTAAGGAGCGGTCCCGTCAATATTCAAAATGACCTTAAAGCATTAGACTCGTGGTGCAACACATGGAAGCTTAACTTCTCTCCTGCAAAGTGCAGCTTTCTGTCGTACAGATGCACTGTGCCGCCTAGTGGGCTAACCCTGAATGGCGTCTCACTAGCCGTCTGTCAAACCGTAAAGGATCGCGGATAAACTATTCAAGCTCACTGAATTTCTCAGAACAAGTTAGCTATAGTGTAGCGAAAGCCAGATCACTCATTGGTCATATCTGCAAGAGAATGCTCGTAACCGAATCCAGACTCACTCTATACAAGGTATGCGCTAGATCTATTCTGGAATACTGCTCAATAATATTTACCAACTCCAGAAAGAGTGCCCGAATAGCAATTGAGAAAGTACAACGCTCATTCACAAAGCGCCCGCTTTGCCCTTCTACTCTCAACTACCGTGAGCGCTGTAAGCTCCTTGGTCTTGAACCTTTATGGTTATGAAGAATGATACCCAACCTCACCTTCTTATTCCAGACGATAAACAACCCAAATACGAATCTTGAAGGACTTATTCAACAAAACGCTGACTCTCTGTATCCACTCCGCTATAGACCCTTAACCATTACCCTGCCCGCAGCCCGCACTAACTTGCGTAACAACTTCTTTCTCTACAGATTCGCTCGCGTCTGGAACAGGCTACAATTACAAGTCAGGGCATCCGAGAATACTGCAAAGTTCCGATCAGCCCTACATAGACATCTTGCTACACTGCCTACATGCGAGCTCTTTAACACCAATATACCAGAGGATGAACTTTGGGAACATGGCTCAGAGCACCTCTAAGTCTGAAAACCCAAAATATCAGACACAGGCCCTACCAAATAACTCTTCTTTACTCTCTGGGACTCTCTACTTCGCAAAACATAACTCTTGTGGTCTACTCACAGTTGCTCCATTGCCTCGCTCGTTTGTTGATTTATTCATTAAAACTGTAGGTTTCCAGTAGTGGTCAAACGTCTTAATGATATGGCTACACAAGCCACTGATACATCCTTTCCTAGTGTCAATATCTCTGCTTAGCAGCAGCTAGTCGCCATAGACATAATTCAACTTTGCGGATATCCGGAGCTCTCTGGGAGTCGCTCCTTCCTTACAATGTTCATTCTCTTGGGTTCTTTGCGTCACAGCTCAGCTGGTTTGTTGACCTATTATGTGCCACCGTAGGATCCACTAGTAACCGAAGGCTTAATCCAAAATCTATTGCTGGCTACTCATCTCTTTCCTAGTGCGCCGTTCGTCCTACTCGCGTCAACTCTCCTTGACAGCAGCTAGTCATTGTTGGCTCCGTGTAGATTGCAAGAAGTCACTCCCTGACTCTCCAGTCTTCGTTTTCCTCTGGTGTCTGTCTCTCTAAGCTTCGCTTGCATGTTGAGTTCTTCATCGAAACTGTAGGTATCCAGCAGTAGTCAACCGTCTTTATGATATGGTCACACCAGCTACCGATAAATCCCGTTTCTATAGTCACTATCTCTGTTTAGCAGCAGCTAGTCGTCATAGCTTTTATTAACTTTGCGGATATGCGGAGCTCGCTAGGAATCGCTCCGTTCTTATGATGTCCATTCTCTTGGATTGTTTGCGTCACAGCTCAGCTGGTTTGTTGACCTATTCTGTGCCACCGTAGGATCCACTATTAACTAAAGCCTTAGTCCAAAATCTATTGCTGGCCTCTCATCTCTCTCCTAGCGCGCCGTTACCCGTCGTTCTTCTTACTCGCGTGTACTCTTCTTGACAGCAGCTGGTCATTGTTGGCCCCATTTAAGATTGGGGCCACTTCTTTGCTCTCCTACTGTTTTCCTGGAAGGTTTTTATTTCTAATCGCTCGCTCGCTCGTTCATTTAGCTATTGAAACTGTTGGGATCCAGGATGTGGTCAAACGTCTTAATGACATGGCTAAAGCAGCCACTGTTACATCCTATCATATGGCCACTATCTCTGAACAGCAGCAGCTGGTCGCTGTAGGCTCTATTCGACTTTGCGAATAAGCGTAGCTCGCTAAGGGTCAGTCCTTCTGTAGAATGTTTATTCTCTTGGTATAGTTTTTCCATAGCTCAGCTGGTTTGCTCTCCTATGCTTTGACAATGTAGTTATTTAATAGTAACTAGAATGATTAACCCAACAGACACTTTTGGCCACCGAAACCCGGTCCGTTATTGCTATCTTTTGATCGTCTTACCTTCAACACCGAGTCTTGCTTTCATATTCATTTAATCTTAGCCTGCTTCTAGTATGCTCAGCTTCCTATCTTCATATACCCATGTACATTATAGTTATTGTGTCTTAGGTAATCCTTATCCCGTGGAGCATATATAATTAAGGCCACATCGTCACTGTCTTTTGGTTTCCGATAACAACCAATCGTGACCACACACCCACCTTCTAGTCTCAGGTAGAATTCGAACCTCGTTAGCTTATATCTCATAAATTACTTACCGGAATCCTGCTCTTCAACCTTATGCACATGAAAGTATTTTACCCATTAGGCCATGCCTTCTGCGTAATTAAAAACATCTTTAGCGTAATACCTGTTACACATTGTACACTATTTGTCTCAAGTAAATGTCTTAAAGTAAGATTTTGATCCAATGCTAGGTATATTGACTGTCCTTTTCGGTCTTCTCTCGGCCTGTTCCTCTCTCCCTTTTCTCTGAGGTCGTGAACATCGGAGATTCGGGATTGAACTGAGGAACTGCCTCCGTCTGGGATGGAACGAAATAACCAACAAGAACTTACCTGGACCATGGCCCCACTTCCACTCTAACCATCTGCACCCAACCACCGATGTCCAGTGAGGGTAGCTGGACACGAATTCTTCGCTCCCCGGCAAATATACATAATCAGAGAAGACTTCACGTGGTTCTGCAAAGGATCAACACATCATATACAAAAAGAATGTTTAGTACCCGACCTACCAATGGACAGGACCCAGGAACGCAATAGGCAACCAGCTATGGCATCAGCCAGCAGAAAATGGGACGCAACCTGACTGCGAATAACCGAGCAAACAAACGTTCAACAAGAAACATAGCCAGTTACAATTTGCCATTCAATGGATTGGCGGCAGTGTTCCAGGACGTGGTGGGTTTTCGCCTGGCAAGCGTTCTCCCTATAAAAAGCCACTAATGTTCGTTTAACAACACTGCAACGTGGCGTAAGTGACTCGCCACCGAATAAAGTCACAGCCCATAACTTCACACTGGCAGGTCAACTAGCGTCACAATTCTAGATCGGATCGTTACACTGGAACTTCTACATCTGCAAATACTGTCGTGATTTTACTTCCTACGATACGTTGACCTATGCCTTACTTGTGCACGAACTCACTCTATCGGCATATATCTCTTGAGCGTGCTCTTCCATTACCTTCCAATGGATCATTCAGGATTCTCAATCTATTACTAGCTGAGGTCCCGGATCTCATGACAGCCTAATTATTGTTTCCAATTTTCACCATTGTACTGTTCCAATCATGGACATATGAACGATATTCTACTGTCACTGTTACAGATGCCATAAAATGTTTGTACAGTTGTACATATTTGATCATGCCTCCATGGGTGTGCCTTGCATAGTCGAGAATAAAATATTTATTTATTTATTTAGAACTGTTCCGCTGATTCTCGCATATCGTTTGTGTAGACGCTACTCATGTTACCAACCGCTTAAAGTAAGAATTGTTAGCGGCCTTACTTTCTGCTTGCAGCTTAAACTATACCAGTTTTATTATCTAACAAGATAGGTTACGGCCGGCCAATATTTTATGCGTTTCTGCGTCGGGAACATTACACGTCTTTGCTTCCGTAGTACGCTTCGGGATATTATGGGTCATGGTGTTCCCGTCAGCACAATGAGGATGGACAAAATGGGGGCTCAAATACGTGCAGCGCGCATGGTTTTTCTATGAGACATTTTGTTGTGTTACTTCCACATCTACAAGGCCATCAGGAAGTGTGTAAGTGAGAAATCTTTGTTGCACTCTGTAGACAAACATTAACCGGTCGCGTTAACTTTTTCCTCGCATGGCAACTTTGGACTCGGAGACTGAGTATACTCTCTTTCTATATGTAGTCTTCTTGTTTTAGATTTCATCAAGGTTTAAAGCTCCTTCAACGAACAGAACCCCTGTTTGCGGGCTACCTTACCTTGTACTGGTTGTACATAAAGCACTCGTGGGCGAAACACGCCCAAGCTGGACTGGTACATTTTGGCAATACAACGAACATCCGAGTTGAGAATGCCAACTTGCAGTTGAAGAAAGCTACCCGTGCATCGGATTACCTTGTTGCAGCCTTTCGCAAAGTCTGGGAGCATTCGAAAGTTCTTCTGTAGGAGATCCATATGCATGCGGCGCTTTTCTGTTACAGGCGTCAGCAACTAGAAGGCAGTGCATACGTTCATCGCGTACTTTGCCTCTTAACTACGTACGCATGCAACTTAGTGATGCGCCATTTAGCACAACTCATGTTATAAGCAGTTTACTCAGACCTTGGAGATGGAGTGGTATGTGAATAAAAATTGCTGACGCCTCCATATTTTGAGCTGCCTCAACGGGGAAACCGGTGCACCATCGATTGCTCCTTGGGAACAGGTACCTGTCCATTTTATGAAACCATGTGGCTTCCGTGTGTGCATTTAATGACCGTATACAAACAGCACGCTTAACTGACAAGTAAGCCGTTTGTGAAATGGACATCCGTTTACAGGCCAAATTCCTATATGCATTCGCTGGCTGGCGGACTACAACCTACCCACAGAGTCCATGCAGTTGCGGGCGTTAAACTCTCCCGTTACGAAACCAACCACATCTAAAATCGCACATTTAGTACATCGTCTGAGAAGTGCTGAAGAGGTTACTCCATCCGGATTTTCGGAACTGTATCATGAGCCTCGGCGAAGGACCAACGAAGTATTTGGTGATTCATCAGACTTCCAACGTGCGAAGAAACAACGGCTTTGGCCGAAACTTATGCTTTCCACTGATTTGTGTTGCACATGCAGCTAGCGTGTTGTAGCTGACACAGTTCGCTGTGCACCCAAACGGTTGCTTTACCATCGAAAGTGTTGGCGTGTGCAATCAGGAGCCCCTTATACAATTTGCGCCAAAGCTTCACAAACGGAATCTATGCCCACGATGGCAGAGCATAGCTGTGTCATCAGTAAAAAGGAACATTTTCCCTTGGATGTTTAGCTGCTGGCCGTTAACCTTCACCGGATTTCACAGTTGCCTTTACTCTAGAAACATGCCCCGCTTAGGTAGGTATGCACCAGCTTAGTATAACCATTTTCTTAGCAGGCAGTCAGGATGAGATTACCGCCGATCTGAGTACAGACAACAAACCGTACCCCATCATACTGAATCTGCACTTGGTACTGATGCTCATTTTCATTACCTTTCATTCGCTAGATTGTCGAATGGGAGCCGTCGACTTCCCCGCAACGAGGGGTAAGGTGCAGAGTGCGGTGCCACATTAAGCTACTCTGTGCAAGTTGCACTCCCATTTTCACTTTATTGTAGCATCGACATGGATTTTAGCCCAGTAAAGAAAACACTAAGAAGGAACATGTTGTTCAGATAAAATCTCTCATTCAAGTGCCTGCCAGTAGGCTATACGTTTACCCTACTATTATATTTAAGCCGACGCATACAACTTTGTGTAATGATACACTGCATGGGACATGCGCGTCCAACGCAAGGAAAATTTGAACAACGCTGAAAATTTTCGCGCTGCTTTCTGTTAAATACAAAGCACAGTTATTATCGCGGTTCCTGCGTTCATTCGGGATTAAAGAATTTTTAAATTTAACTGGACAAGCGGCACGTTTGCTGCCAACGTAATAGGACCCAGGTGGGTGGTAATAGCACACTGCGCCAAGGCTCATGCTCGTAGTATAAAAGCTCCAACAGTGGCACATTTGGTGCCAATGTAATAAAACCCCTGTGGGTTGTTATAGCACACGTCTCCAAAGCTCGTGTTCGTAGTATAAACGTTCCCTTCGTGGCACAAAATTAGTACCAACGTTATAGGACCCAGGTGGCTTACAAGGCTCGTGCTCTTAGTTGAAAGGCTCTGACGGGGGCAAAATCATGACAAACAGTGTGGTAGAAACAGGTAAACCATACTGTTTGACTAAACGTCATCCGAAGGTATTTTCGCTTGGACAAGTTTTGGTCGTTTAAAAGCATTGGGGGTTGGCCTTGCGGCTACTGTACAGCGTATTGACAACTAGCATGTAGTGTGCCTCTTCATGTTTACGATCTATTAACCTGGAAAATTTCATTTCGGAAGTTCAAGGGCCTTGGAAAATGTTTCAAGTGACCAAAATATCGTCCATGAGGCGCACATTTCGACTGTTGAGGGCCAAACATTTGGCCATTTATAGTTGCAACACACCCACGTTTCCGCTGCTCGCGCGGAGGATGCATGTTCCGTCAACCTTAAGCGCCAATCTATTACAGACTTGCAAGTATGTACTACCACGTTGAAGAATTATTCGTCAATCATGGCGCGCTAAAGATCACTTGAGCTGACAGGGAGTAAGCTAACAAAAATTCATTTTATGCAACAAACGGCGGAGATAACAATTTACACCATTATTTAACAATATCCAAGGGCATATAAAACCATTTACATTTGTCTCCTTTTGCATCTCCGCGAGTGGCCGAAAGCACGCTTCAATGGAGGGCTCCCGGTCCATATGTATGGATAGAAAGATAATCCATAGGTACCATAATTCTGCATAAGATTCCCATGATGTTACAAAATCTTCACTGTTAAAGAGGGCACTTAAATGTGGTTGCGACAACGTATCAACTGCTAAGAAACTCGCAAACCCCAAGTGTCACTTATTTCATCATAATAACAATGCGTTCCACATTAAAATTCCTATGCTCTCCTTTCCACACCATAGCAGACTAATTAAGTTGTCCAGGAAGAGACAATCAGTGAACGGCAGGTATTTTTAATAAATGGGCTCAAACTGGTATGCTTATATTTTATACCTTATAGGGAAAAGTTTCTACTTTAGTTACTAGAATTGCATTAGTGTTGAACATGCTTAATGCAAATATAGCTGCATACGTTACAAACTTGGATGTTTCACCATCGCTATGTAGACGCATAACAACGCGGGTTGCGTCTTGGCACTATTGCAACACAGCATGCAGAGCTGCTTCAGTGGGCCCTAATTTGCATGCGTTTCAATACTGTTTTACTGCACATATTTTCTGTGTGCTTTTTTGCGTCTAATACCATCCATACAGGACGCCGATATGATGCATAAAATAGGACTCACGGACTCTTAACGGACGCTTGTGCCGATAAGCTTGTCACAAAAGATAGATTTTAGGGTATAACTTGCGGGAATCCAATGTCCCAAACGGACTTTCGAGACCAGCATTGGTTACATACAACATTCATGAAAACAGGCGACCTAACTTTGAGTTTTGGCAATAATATGCGCGCACTGTGCAATACAGCACATACGGGAGTCGATAGTTTATTGCCAAATTAATTTACAAAATATGCAGTATTTCGTTAACCGTATTTACCTGCATTCGAATCGGCGGCAAGCGGTTGCTTGAATCTTGGCAACTAAAGCACAGTTTTAAAGATACACCAAACTAGAACGACACAATCTTGAGGTCACTTGTTTCACTTCAGTCCAACCAATCAGCAAACGTCGCCATCTCTAAAGTACCCTGCTAGGTCTGCTACTACTGGGCAGCGTCTTTAGCTGTTATTACGAATTACAACCATGGAGGCTGACTTCAAGAGCATCTTTCCTAGTCGGTCGTTTCATAAATTTGATGCATTCTATTCGCCATTTACGTCATTTATGTACCTCAACAACGTCCATTTTGTTTGCTGTAGTAGCAAAAGAAGCACGTAACACAGCGTGAGGTGCGGTCGTATCGTTTATAGATGCCTGCGCTGTAAGCGCCGCAAACCAATAAGCAAATAATACGGAGAGCCTAGTATGTGCTGTATGATGTCTTTGACTATTTCATTCAATTCTCGCGACAGCGATTGAAGTGCTCGTATCAATGTTGCTCGGGATGGCCGTAAACTAAAAGTACTAACGTTCCATCTGTCCCACAACCATCCATACAACCATTTCGTTTTCGAAAGGTACCCTCTAAACCGGCTAGTTGCGGAGGAGGAATGCCTTAAATCTGCTAACATTTTTCGACACAACACCCCTACTTGCGACACAAAGCAACATATCGAGAATGCATTCTGGAAACACGTCACTAGCGACGACTTCCGTAATGTACGCCACAGGGTACGCTCGCCCGCGTCGTGTAGAGGAAACGTCATGTTATTTATGCTTGTCAATTTGCGGCAGACCCTTCAGAGCATGGAACAGGATGGTTTCGTGCAAACCAAAGTAATGTAATCTAAAAAGTACTTTTTCAGTCTTCCCAGCTTGCTGAACTTAGGGTAACCGCAGAGTCAGTCCAGAACGGTGAAGGGGCAGTAGCATGCTGGGACATCGGGAACACGCGACGCTTATGGGGATTCTCGGCATAGGTTCGAATCCTGCCCGCGATGCCAAATTGTTGTATTCCGCGTAGTACTGGAAAGTATGAATGTGGCAAACTGTCTCACACGTGCCGTACAATGAACTAGAAGAGGTTCGCATTGCAGCCAATCTAATGCTAGATCACATGATAGGGCAACGAGTGCTAAAAAGGAGGGTGGGTCGGTTGAGAGAATCAAGGACAACAGCAAAGCAAATTATTTGGACATGACAGTTACGACTTTTCTTTACACTGCACACAGTGTGCGATGTCGACTACACTTTCGCAGTAGTGCAGGACTGCGGATAACGCACTCCCGTCCAGGGTTTGTTCCAAGCTGTAATATACAAGCTTGGGAGAACTCCGGAGATTGGAACTGGAGATTCATTAAGCAACACGTAACAAAGTACCGTAGAGGAAATAAGGCTATAAAAAGGAAGATAAACGTTACAGTCAATCTATTTCTGCTTGAACTTCTTCCGTTAAAGCACACGACCAGGTTCCTGCAAGGCAACTGAGAGCTCAGCGTGAGCACCCGTTCAAAGTCAAGCAGCGCGATGCGACAGTTTCCGTTTCACACTACACTACAACACCTCTCCTTCGAGCGCCGTCCCCGGTGCTATCCCGTAGCCCCCTCAGCTGGTACTTCAAGTTCACGAGCGACCACTGGTGGTGAATCTGCCCTCTCTGACTCAATTGACTCAGCTTCTCGTCTACAGGGTTTGAGGCGATTGAAATGGACAACTATAGGTTGACTATTAGGGTTGTTACCATCCCTTATCATGCAGGTGGCCTCAGGGAGCACTCGTTCTATCGTATATGGACCCGTCCACCCTCTGTGAAACTTTGCCGACACTTCTGATGCTTGCGGTTGGTGTAACCAAACAAAATCACCAACTTTCAGGGGTACGCCAAATACCTTCTTGTCGTGATATTCCATCTGACGCCGGTGTGCACTCCCTAAATGCACTCGTGCTGACTGATGAAACTGCCAAAAGGAGTCTAACAACTTGCGGACGTACTCCATAACCGACGACTGTAGCTGTTGCGTCATCGGTAGATGTAGATTCGAAGGTAATCGTGTCTCTCTTCCCGTCCACATAAGGAATGGTGTCTGTCCCGTCGATGAATGTATTGTGCTCCTGTATGCAAGTAGGCATCTGGGCAACACATTGTCCCACTCATT
>CALYDF020008497.1:0-11609 GCA_944474145.2 Dicrocoelium dendriticum
CGCGGTGATTCACATTCCCTGGCTTCCACCTTATCTGTACATTTGGACACAGTCAGGTGCATTTAGTTCGAACGGCTAGTAGCCGGTCTCTACACTTGCAATTATCCGGAATGAAGTAAATATCATCAGCTGGTGTCGAAACCTAGATATCTCATATTGCAAAGCCGAAAACCGTTTGGTTAGAATAGCGTTCGCTTAATTTTGTATTGACAAATTACCCATAGATCAAACACATATGATCTTGGATCCATCGACCCCAAATGCTTTATCTAGCATTTGCATTAGTACACTTCAAAGTATTGTGGTTCCCGCGATGCACAGACGTATGCGACAAGCATTACCTAGGATATCTTAAACCGCCCGAGAGAAGCCAATGAAATCTGAGGCTATACATTAACAGTGAGGCTGTCTTGATTCACTTGTTATTCAATGTTTATTACTCAGTGATGCAGTCCATTAAATGGAATCCCGATCCTCCGAAAGGAAGAAAACAATGACAATCAAGGAACTAATATAATATCCACGGACTGCATCTTGCTCTCATACTAACTAATGGAAGAGCCCTGATCCAGTCCAAATCAGAAAGACAGGAGAGTTAATCCACTCCATTGCGTAAGAAAAACGCAGCGAATAAAAGTAGGTGATTTTCAAATTGCCCGGTCTATTTATTAATTTCAAATTAATGGTTACTTTTCCGAGGTTTAGCAAGATGTCTGAACGCGAATGTAAATCTCTTGGTCTGAAAAAATTCCAAAGCACTGCATCTTTATGGTATTTCTTTAATTTCCAACTGAGGAATCTGCGAACCGATTGTTGACTAAACAGCTCACCATAGATCAGCAGACTGAGTACATAAACCAGTTGCTTAAACCAGATCGCACGTCGTCATAAATGTCTAAAAACCAGTTTACTTCTCCATAACTAGATCAACCGGTAATCTGTGTTAAATGTATTTAGACCAAAGTACAATCGACAAATTATTTACTGCGGTTAATGTGCACTAAGAACTAGATCACGATAGAGCAGCTCATATGGAGAGGACCTCAAACAGCACCGTTTAAAAATATTCGGCAATCTCACCTAAGCAAAAACAAGGGAAAATCTACTCGCCCAAACCTGACTTCTATGAGGCAAACGATAACATTTCACCAATGATAAGTAATAGAGCAAGTCCCCAATATTGGAAATAGCAGATTATCAAGGGTTCCGCAGTAGTGAAGCAAGAAGAGCTAAAATATACATGGTCCATTTATAGGTTGCAAGTCTAAAATCGTAGAAGAGCCACAGACAACCATCGGTAAAAAAGCTATATAATTATGAAGGACACGGAACAAATTGATAAGATCTACCAAGCAGCACCGCAAATACACTATACAAATCGACATCCTGAGCCGACAATTACCATAAGCAAATGAGATTTGGATACTCCTCCCAACAATTCATCCTATACCAGGACATTTCGCGCAGCAATGATGACAGAGCGTACTAGTTCATGAAGCGAACGCCACCTACCTTCTAATCTCTAGGTACAGTCCCACACGACACATTTATTATTGGTGGCAATGGAGCCGTGGTCTTCATACTAGTTGCCTAACGGCAGACGCCAACTATGTGTTCCCACTGTTCCTACAATTTCTGAAAATGACTCGTCTTGCCAAATGCTCCGCCAAACACAAATTATATATGCTGTCTCAAACAACTCCATGTCCACAGCTTATCGGTATTTACAATTGGAAAAATACCCATATATCCGCAACAGCTAGGAATTTGCGCAACCTAACTACATACACTCATATATCCCTCGTCCATAGTACCTGACAATAACAAAATAACGAAGCGCAACAAGCTGACCACACACCCAATAGTCCGTTTTCTCTATTACTACTTAAGGTCAGAACCGTTTGCAAACCTTGTAATTCCTAAAATTGCTCGCATATATGAAAGCCCCAGAAGCAATGATGTTTCGACATTTGAGGGTGCTCTGATACATTAGACTATATTTAATGAATCCAATTAAAATCATTACCGAAAAGATTGCGCCCCTTCACATAAGGAGGATGCACGTTTTGCTTATAACAGATGATCAATCATAGGCATCACACGTACCAAAATATATTTGGTTGTCCGACTCAAGAACCGGCTCCCACATTCTACACGAATGGGATTATTACCTACCAAATGTGTCTAAGACGAGTGATAACATCGTTACTAAACCTTTCCAAATTATTGGGGAATTGAACCTATCCAAGTGTAACTGGTCCTACCCACCATCCACGCTTACAAAATCTGCTTAACTTTCTTTGATCAAAATAGTTGGGTAAGTACATTACGTTTGTGAAGCAACTACGGATATCAGTATACTGCAGCTGATATTCACTTCGTGCGTCACAAATGCACAATCAGTGGTATTAGACAAACTATCTGGTAACGACTGCACGATTGTACGATTCACATACTAAGTTAAATTGACAATAAAGCAGGATCATTCCACAATTCACAACCATTAGTATAAACAGAAAGCAATTCCAATAATTAATCAGGTCATGCGATTGCGATGCATTCCTTCTCCCTAACAATGTTTGCACTGTCGTGGACTATTCCTACCATCAGAGCTATTAGACGGTTGCCCCCATTAACTCCCAAGACAAAGGGATTACTTTTGTCCAAACAGACGCAATTTTGCATTCAGTCAGCTGAAAATACCGAAGAGCAATTGCTCGATACAGAAAGACCGGGAATTCACTTCGTAATTTGGGATACACAACGTCAATGCTATGCATATAGATTAGACAAAGAGGATAGATAAAATACAGTCAAATCCACGAACGACATGTAAAGAAGGAGGAACCTGTTAAAATGCAGTGTCGAATAAAAAACCATATGTACCCCATGATCAATGAAATACTAATGCAGACGAACAATTCCTAAATGATCCAGCTGCCAGCTGTGAAGCGTTTAGGACTTTTCCGCTACATATATAACTCTTGAGAGGCATCCCCTAAAATAAATGCATTGTTGTGAAAACAACCAACGCGTTGTATAAAATTGAATCATCTATCTGCACCATCCAACATGTTGTGAGTTCCATGAAACGGTCTTCCCATCTGTATTCAGGTGCTATCACACCTGCTTTCATAAAGATGCGAGGGCCTAAAATACAGTTGTCATTGTTAAACACGTTTGACCTATCGTTGAAACCATGCTAATTTCCAGACAAGTGGAAACGTGCTCATCATCATTTGCCACATGTGCAACTCTAAACCAAAAAGACAATAACAGTCCAAGCCATCACTCGCATGTATTGTCCAGATATTAGCGAAACGATTTAAGTATAGTGTGAGAAAATTCGTCAAAACGCTAGATCATGTAAAACGCGCTATCCCCTACTTAACACAGAAATCGGAGTGGCAAAGAATTTTGAAGTTGCAGCCATCGGCATATGGATACCGAACGCTCCAAACTTAGAAGGAGAGCTCCACCACTGCTTCAGTTCAATTCGGGAAATTGACGGTTTTTAACACTTGTCACCAGCTTAAACTTTATCCTGCAAAAACATGCCACACCCAGAAGCGCGAACTTGGGCTTTAAATCCTGGCAAATCTCAGCTACCCAGAAAATTCTGTTAATTTGTTAAAACTGCAAAAGTAACACGTTGGCGTGTTGCGGAATGTATTAGGTCTGCTTGATCAATTTGTCTGTACTCAGTTGCTTAAAAACTGAATGTTGCATCATGAATAATGTTACCACGTACCTGCTCCGTCTAATAACCTAGCGGGTTTTCCGATTTCAAAGCAATGGAAAAGGGGCGGATCGAAGCTGTAGCGCACTCAGTGAGGCATTACGGGACTGATATGTGGTCATTTTAAATGGCATATATACTGCACCTGTTCAAGCTAGCGCACCATGCAATGCCGAGGTACATGCTTTTAGTTAGGACACAAGCACTGCAAGTGCACGCAGTCAAAGTGTTGCTAAACGCTGAAGGTCGAAGCTGCTGGGTCATGTTTTTCTCAATAGTGCTTACGGCTGTGGTTTTGTTGGAGCCCCGCGACTGCCATCCACTGACATTAGTGAGAACAAGAACGACCGGTAGAAAACAATGTTCACGCCACACGCCAAACCAACCAACAAGCGTATTAGCGTCCAAATCAATCACATCATACAAACTGGGGCAAATACACAGTCTATGCAGAAGGCTGAAAATCAACCAACCAAAGCTAGTCATTGCAGGGGCGGAGGATCGGTATAGTGTCTCAGGAACGAGCGAAATGTACAGAGTGTGGAGAAAGCCATTAAGAACGATATTCAGTGTAAATACAAGCTAATCACAAGGTGAGGCATAAGTGAACGTATGCGAGGAACCGGAACAGAGGACGGTATGATTAAGAGTGAAACGGGCAACCTCAAAAGCAACGGTGGTGGTGAAGTTTTCTTACAGCTGTTGAGTTATGAGTCTGCGACTACTAAGAGAAACGTATCAGATGAATATTGACCATGGGGCATAGCTGCCGAAAAAAAATTTACGGAAAGCTACGAAATTTGATGATTGATTGCAATAATAGCGCAACGTATTTGCCTTCAAATGCTCCGGAAAGCATCTGCAAGCCGTTTAAGCATAGTCCTTTAAAGCTTTAATGGTATCCATTATCAATACTGCGCACGAAGCGCTCTCCATAACATTGGAATTGAGTCAGCTCTAAGTAGACAATGAAGGAAGAGTTAATAACACTTCATTAGGGCAGGCGTCGCTGACCGTATTGGTGGACTCACTACACCGACTTGATGGTCCCTAATCAAATGAAATATTACGACCGGGCTGTCGGTATTTTGCATCGGCTGATCTGTACACACAGGCATTGGCGGACTGGTGTAGATCCAAAGTAGGGGAAAATGACAGGCAAGTCGGTGCTTGTCAAAACAATTCGTATCCCGTATCCAGTGGGGTTATATTGTGGCATATGGGATTAACTCAACCGAGCTTGCCCGATTTGTCTGGCCATTTCACTGCCTCTTCGCCAGCTAAGTTCCTTGACGACACATTATATAGGCGAGCAACTATACTGTGCCTTCCTACAGCAGTTTTACTTGCATAGCCCATAATTCTGCGAGGTCATTGACACACAAATTCCCTAACTAAGGACCTATGAATACGTAGTCCACAGTCGCAGATGGTAGTCCAATAGTATATAGCGGGTCTAATAGGTAAGGCTTGATATGTCTAGTATGAAGACCATACTGAAGAGAGAAAAGTTAAATAATAAACATACCAATAAAATGGTATGTCAAACGTTAATTTCAAAGATATATTTAAATTATTAGTGATATACGTTCATTTAGTTGCAACTAATCGCTCGCCATTATTTACCTTTTGGCACAAAGAGGAAATTCAAGTACATGGTTTTATAAATGAAATCCCATTTATACTTCCAAAGAAGAACATTGGAAGACGAAGGTTGCTCGCAGATGCTGTTAGAGGGACCTACAGCGTTCAGGATGTTCCGTCAGGTGCAGGATGTTCCGGCAGGTGCAGGACTAAAAATGATCGGAATCTGGGGTGCCAAATTATTATGGTATGCTTGTGAATAGTGCGACCTAAGGGTACTGTACAACATGCCCTTGATTTTGGGTTGACGGCTAGTCCCTTGATGTAAAAGACAGCTATTTTATGCGACGCTCCACTGAGAGTGCTTTTACCGAAATATGACTTCGGCAATTTTGTATCAATATGAGAAAGTCGTGATATGTTACAGCTAACCACACTAGCTGTTAATCTAATAATGAGCCGATGTAAATGGAATGCGAAAGATGACGCATAACCTCCCTAAAGAAACCCTGAGTGGAAGCTAGTGGGTTCGGGCATTTGTCAATGAATCTTGTAATCTGGGTTAGTCCAGCAAAATAATCTCTTAGCAAATGGATGATGAAGGGTTTTACCTTTTGAATGAGTTGATCTTTCGTCGGCATTTGTTGATAAACTCTAGAAAACGCGCAGAATTCAATATATTTCTGCTGTTAATTGAAGAGAGATAAGATCGTACGAGGTAGCTCACTGCATCTACATTATTTCTCGAGCGGGTATGCGTCAGCTTCATTGCAAGCATGCTTTGAAGCTTCCAGTCAACAGAAGAGCAAACACAGTGGAACCCTTTTCTGGACGCTTTTCTTGGTACCCGTATGATGCAGCCGTTCCTAAGAATAAAGTTTATGTACAAATTTTGGAGATAGTGCAGCTCCTCCTTGATTCATACAGTGAGAGGCTTCACGGATTTGCGGTCTTTTTCTTCAGACGAGTTTACTTAACTCGACATGGCTTCCTCAGATGGGAGAGGGAGACCTGACTGTGCGGCTATTCAATATTCCACAAAATTTGGATACGTCAGGGTCAAAAGATAAATAAACTTATACAAACAAACTATTCCACGATGTGGATCGATAATTTGTGAATTGTCCTGCCTTCCCATGAACCTACTTACAATAATAGCACCCACAGAATCTACCCAGTAATACAAACTGATGACATCTTCCCGGGTTTAACTCGTGCATACGCTGATTTCTCTGCCAGACTGCAAAATCATCTGGAAGGCGTGAATGTTGGTCCAAATATGGTCATCTGTTTCTTAACGTTCCGATTGCCATAATGTGCGTTATTCGCTAGTGGAGCCCTGTATGAGCATCTCCAAACACAGTGCCGTAAGCAGTTTAGTGACGGTGATGGATTTAGCTCTGCTACATCAATGAAGTATCTAGCTATGGTACTTGAAGTTCTGCTGGGTGACCGAATGAAAAATCTGGAGAACTCGACCGACATAACCCGCTATGGTTCTGACCAAGTGGCTAGGTAAGAAAAAGGAATTCGAGTAACATGCAGCGCTTCAAGCATCGGGATGTGGTTTGCATCTTCGAAGTGTAAAGCGTTGTGAGATCATTTGTCATAGTTGCCACTTGTGCTCTCTGTTCATATACAGGGGGAAATTCAGAGGTATTCGTAAGGTATTGAACACAAATTAATAAGGGTGTTTTACCAGTATGTCCAAACCGTCTGCTCGACATTCGTGCCTTTAGATGGCTTACTCCAAACAGAAAGAAGGACATGGGACATGAAATCCACTTGCATAATGTCGAAATTTTTAGGAAGAGTTTGCGATCCACACTCCAAATAGTGACTGCTGAGGCATCGGAAATGCAAAAGCCAACGGATGCCTGGATATAGCAGAACACTTGTAGTTTCGAGTGTGTAGCGGTCTGTCTTAACACAGTCAGTCTTATGGGCGTTGGTGGAACGATCTGGGTCAGATCGCGAAAACCATGAAATCAACTTACATAGCAGACTGAGACTTAGTGTGCTGACCTAGTACAATGAACGAACTGAAGTCTTGCCATCTCTACCCAACAATGTGACCTGAAAGGTGATTAATATCCTGCCGCCATCACGGTTCCCGAAATTGTTGTCCCCTTCGTTCGCATGGCCTGAAGAAGGTTTTATGTCGAACGCAAGACATTGACTCCTAAATATATATTGACACCTTCGTTTTGTTTGGTCTCGTTTTTATAAAACAGTTATCCGCAATTGTTCTCCACAGTTTGGGCGTTTCTGTCATAACATCTTTGCGGAAGGTGATGGTGGTAGGAAATATAGCCAAAGACGCCGGCGATGTACGATGATCCAGTTCCTCAGTGCTACTTACTTTTTACAACCTCAGATCAAACACACAAAGCGGTTATAATATATACAGTAAACCCATTAATTAGTTCGTTCTGCTTGTTTCATTAATTTGTAGCAATCCGGATGCTACTCGCGTGTGCCTCGGGGCTGCACAAGTCCGCAGTTTGCAAGCAGCCCCGTCAAATAATTTACCGACCCATAGCATACCATACAGACCAGTAAATACGAACCCAAGATACCATATTAGGCCGTTCCATATTGGGTGTAGTGCCGTACTGCACGTGGTATGACCGCCAAGTACCATGCATATAATGCTTGTGGCCTTAAATGCAGACGGCCATCTTCCAACTCCCATTTCACTCGCATTTTGCGCAGAAAACTTTTATCGCTTTACTCGCAAGAAGTTCAGAGCATTATAACATTATGTTTCCCCATCAACCGCATGCATTTATCTATAAGTGTCGATATCCGGATACACTGATCGTGTGCAGTCGCGTGGCTACTTCGGTATACTTTTAATTCCTAAGCTGCACAGCCTGCACGCTCGATGATGTCCTACACAGGGGAAGTATGCGATTATGAGTCTGTATCCACAAGCATAAGTGCGCCGTCTGGTTAACTCAAATGTTCGTTGTCAACTAGTGCATTTGCCGTCACATGGTATGTTACACTCAGTGTACTCCCGTTTATGGAACAGTGATGTGGTGTAAAAGAATAATCCCAGAGCAGAACTTATGTTCAAAACTCGTACTGTCACCGGAAATACCACTTGTCTAGACAGATAGATGAGTATGATGGTTAAGTTAGTACAATGAATTCCAGTGTTGTATAGGTCCTAAGGATTATGAATATGAGAAAGTTTGAAAGTTAGGATAGGAGAGCCGGGTTTTGATCGAAGGAATTGGGTTAAGATGAAAGCACATAAGGAAGAGGGTCACGATTGTTTAAGTAGCTGTAGCACCGCTGCTTGGCAGTCGTCATTGTGTTTCACTCAATTGGCTGATTGATGGGATGACCACACATGTATGCTTGAGTCTGGCGGTGGGACTAAATCCAGACAAACGCTTAGATTCACGAAGCAGAGGTATTATTGGATCGATGGATTTATCTCGGAGAAAAAGCCAGTATTCACAATACTTGCAGGCAAAGATTAAAAACAACGTGAATGTATCAACAAAAACAAATGTAGTACATACCAGTGAAGTCACCAAAGTTTCACTGGTATACTTAATTTGGTTATGTCGGGAGGTGTCTCAGTAATATTGGTTTAGTCTGGCAGTGCGTACGTTGTAATGTTTCATCAAGTTAAGTTTAAATTGAATCAATGCAGAAGCGGGAAAGAACTGAAATATGGAGAGCGTTCCACCACTGAGACACAGGATGTGTGAAGCAAAAGTAGTGTCCTTCCAGAGGTTACACTATGTAGCTAACTTCAAGTGATGGATTTAAATGAGTAGTTGTGACTTCATTACAGTAATTACCAACATACGTGGTTTGGATCCTTCAGCAGCCAAAGCACCAAAATTAGAGAATTACGCAGGTTTTGATCACGGAAACTCTCTAGTTTTTCTATTATGGGCTAATAAGTGAGATGAGTCAGGCCATTAACATTTGTCTTTGCTCTTATTTGAGGAGTCGCAAGAGCAACAAACCCGTGCTTCTGTCATATATGCCAGAACTGGATGGTGTATTCAACATGTGACTTTCCATTGGCGGCAGGAATTCGTGAACATATGACGTGACATAACGGGCCAAACGCCCTCTACAAGTGACCCAAGTGATTATTGGCTTCGCCTGCTGCATTTCTGGCCTTATGGACCAACGGAGATCGGCCTATATGAGCACTCCAAGATCCCCTCCATTAAAGACACGTCGTAAACATTTTCTTCCAGGCGTTATGCGCAATTTATCTGGTGCCGTACGCCAACATTCGAGATTTAGAGGCGTTGAAGTCTAGCATGCTATTAACTGATCAGTCATGCGCTCTGTCAATGTCAGCTTGTAGTGTCATGTGGTCTTCTAGCGTCTCGATAATCTACCAGATTATGAGCTCGTCCACGAAGAGTAAAATGGTTGAATCCATCGCTCCCACTTAGCCGGTAATGAAGACGAGGCTAACCCATGTTCTTGAAAATGAGCCTTTTGGGGTACAAATCTGCAACTCTATCGGGTTATATAAGGTGCTGTGGACACTCAGATCTAGGTGACGTTTTAGCAGAAATGCACGTATCCAACCCAGGATTGGATAACAAATCCCACAGCTCTGAATCTTGAGAAAGAGGACGTTGTGATGAAGACGTTCAAATAAATTCGAGAAATCAAAGTACACAGCGTCAACTCCGTCGTCATGGTCGACCATGTTCGTTCAGCTCACACGGCTACAAGGTCCGTGGTACATGAGTGATTTCGGCGGAGACCGTATTGCTCCTGTGCGAAATTATTGCATTTTCTAATTATTTCATGATAGCCTCTAAAACAGCGGATTCCATGAAATTGAAAAGAACTGGGAGCAGAGTTATCGGGCAGAAGTTAGCCGATTTAGCGCGGTCCTAAATTATGAAGCTTGCGAAAGCAGTTATACAAGTAAATTATTAAGTGGCTTTATACTTGCTGTAAGCAGAATTGCACGAAATCTACCCATACATGTTAAGCGGCGTGGGTCCACAGCGGTATACTGAAGACTTATGAGGAAGTAAACAACCGGGAGTATCTTGCATGCATACTAAGCTTCAACAAGAAAATCGGTCGCAGTAGATTACAAATATTGAATTCAACCGAAGAAGGAGCGAAACATGGGGCGACGAAGATCTCTCGCAGCAAGCCAACTTGTTTTTCTGGTTAAAAATTTTTTCCGAACCTACGGTCAATCCTCAAGCACCTCACCTGCGGTTGACTGAAGAGATCATGCTGAGCTCAGCGTTAGCACAATAGCGCGACACATGGACGGTAGGATGATAACAATGAAGGAATAACACGCAGTTGCGGAATCCGCGAATACCTTGGGGAAAATGTGACGAAAAGCCTATGGATACAGAAGAGTAGTAGGGGGCGTAAATGTGTAAATTCATAACAACTAAAACCACTCATACAGCCATCTCATTCCCGGAAGTTCAACGTTCGGTAATTTCATCCTTTCGGGAAGCATACCACATAGTCTTAACCACCGACTGGTCACAGTCCTTTGGCGGGTTCGAGCTATACAAATGCCAGACATAATGCGCGCTGCTGACGATTCCAGATAGTCCTAGGTCTTGGCACTGCTGCAGTCGAAGATCGAAGATTGAAGAGAGGTGTTACCTGATGAAACAAATTGCGTTCTCTGTTGTGCACACACCAGAGGCTTCTCGCTGAGTACATTTCTCACACTTTGTCAAGTGTCCAACACTCAAGGACGAAACGTTCATCTTATTTGAAACCTGACGACCGAGGGCTTGATAGCATATATTGACCTGAAAGGATGTTACAACAAAGGATTTTGGGTGCATTAATTGCGTGGAATGTTGGATGACGGGAGTCCCAGTTTCTTTCAAAATCTTCCTCCTGATCCGCGATACTCGCAATGCCACACGAATCTAGAGCGCGTATTGCGCGAGCAGTCGTATCTTTCGAGTAGCCTCCTGCGCCTTCTTCTATATTCTCCATAACTAAACACAATTTGGAGCATTTATAGCATCATGAAAGATATGTGACGCAACCTATGGGACAGTTATTCTGTGGTGATTCAGCAAAATCTTGAGGATTTCCTTTGCAAGACCGAGTAACGAATGCGTTTCATGGAGCAAATTTGGTTAATGGTACGGGCCTGCGTGGCAGCTCCACATTGCCAGCACATGCTAGTTCATGTGTAGAGGAATTATGCTCGCTTAATGCATTGTACAGATATGAAACTCTTTCCCATTTTGTTGATATAATATTTTGAGATTGGTTATCATGGGTCACCGTCTGT
>CALYDF020008498.1:0-11582 GCA_944474145.2 Dicrocoelium dendriticum
TTAATAGAAGATTATTCAGGTAGGCAGAACAAACCAAATAAAGTGAAATGAATTTATCCAGCTTATATATCCAGCTATATACACGGTAATATACGGTAACTTGTCCTATATTCATCTCATGAAAGACACACGTTGAAGAAAAGTTCCGCAAGATGATAAAATGATCCATTTATTCCCCGAGACTCGAAAGGCTTTCAGTACTCTGCTCTTAAATTTGTAAATTCTTGACTGTTTGTACTTTTTCTCACCGCCTGTATTACTGACCTGGTCTACAAAAATATCCACATTGATCGCACATTTCACTAATCTCATTTCCAGATGTAGTGGATCGCCCAGAGCTTATGGTTGATTTCATTGTTATTAGGCACTTTGGTATGTGACAACTTTTCAATGTAGTTTGGATAGGATCCTTTTCCCTTCTGCATGATGATTCAAAAATGGGTTTCTTCTATCCGCCTATGCTTTGCAAGCTTAAGGTTTAGCTCTCCCACACAACATATCATAACGTTCTAAACGTAGCCATCCCGTTTCTTGTGCACTATAAGAAACTTGTCCATACCATGCCTGAACGCTTACTTGAGTGATATGCATACAAAGGTTATATATTCGTCCTCTGACTGATGCTAAATAAGTATTGTGCCCCATTTCATCCTCAATGTCAGTGTGAAATACTGCAAATATGCCCAGTCTGGTGCATGAAGCGTATTTTGAGGTGACTTAATTTGATCATTGACAAAAGTTGGAAAATGGAAGACCGCAGACATCAAAGTAAGCAAGATCATTGAAAACACCCATTGTAATGAACAGGACAAGTGTGGCCGGGACGCCTTCGCACAAATTGACAGGGGTTGAAATGGCAGGAGTTCATTTACGCTGGACTAAGATGTGTAAATTAAGCGTAACTGTAGGGGTTCTCTAAGTCAAAAAGGTGAATGTATTCATAACGCTGACCTCAACCGTCTAGTCTACAATCTTAGAAAAGGTGACCTGTAGACAATGGCGAAGGATAGAAAAAGCATATATTGTTGGAATTCATGAATTTGTAATACTGTGTTTAGTAAACTTAAGACCAAGGACTTCGTAACGTTATGATTAAGAATTGTCATGTGCAAAATGTAGTTTGTTCAAAGTTCACAAATATGAACAAGTGTCGCCTCAGGCAATATGCCCATCGGTCGACAAACTCGAAAGCCGTTGGTGTGGAAGTACCCATATTCTCAACTTCATCTTCTAAACGCAAGTTCTGTACTTGATGGAAAAAGTACAATTAGGAGAAAATACGTTCTACTGCTGACAGAGTGAAGATTTAAAAGTGATCCCACATATATGTTTATTGCCTCGGTAGACTTACTTATTGTTTATCTAGATTTTGGCTCAGTATTGTGTCACTCAGTAAACAGTGCGAGTACAAAGTAACTTAGCGATGTTGCACTTACTCGGAACCCAATTGGAACAACTGTGATACCAGATGCTCGACTGCATTTGGTTTCGCGCACGTGTGGGACGGCTAATACATCATTAAATTAGCACTTGAGGGTTTCTGCACTCTGCCAGCTTGATAATGATTGAGGTTGCCTTATTCATTCTGTTAGAGGCAGGTGAAGGTACCAAGAGCATACCATAACATGCTGTAAACCAACGCATTCCAGACAACTGTTGAACACATTCATTGTCCCAGCCAAAGATTCATACAAAATATGTAGTGGAAGGGATGTTACCACACATTTGTGCCCCGTACTGGCTTACCTAAGACTGAAGTACAGATTAAAGTTTTACTTTCGCTTCCGAAGTATTGTTAACACTGGGGTTAAGTGCTCTAATTCAGATTTGAGGTATCATATGCCATACATCTGTTCAACTGTCCGGAATGAAAGCGCTGACATAGCGAAGGACAAGAACATGAGTCACTTGGGATACGAATGTGTCCTGTGTTCGCCTGATGATATTGAAGTTATAACTTGGATTGACAGCACACAGCAGGATCAGATGCAGTGTGAGCATAAGCTGTCAAAAGTTGTGGTCCCCCTACTGTGTCGGTACCAGTCTAAACAATTTGGGGCCACTTAAGTGTGTTCTAGTGTTTTCAGGAAGAGAATTATTGTAGGTTGTGTTCGCCTTCTTGTGCAACAACCAGCGACAACCCGGGGTTTTCGTGCAGAAAACGGTGTATTGAAGTTTACCACCAAGCTTACTTCGAAAATTAACTAAATGGGGTCACTGTTTTACTCAGTATTTTTTGGATGGGTAAGTGCATCCATTTAGAAAGTCATTTAACCTAACATACGGTGATATACTAAAGAAATGTGTTTTTCGTCCACAGTGGACTTTCCTGCACAAAATATTACGAACGTTCAGTTTTTCTAATTTTGGTAGTACAGGGCAGACATACCAGTATTTCCTCTTTGTCAAGTGAACGACTAAGTAGCATTCATTTTGCAGCCGTTCCATTCCAGAGAATTCACATCAGCTTCTCAGTGAGAACTCTAGTGCACTACTGATAATGAAAGCCGTCTGCAAAAATAACAATCGCAAACCTATTGGACACACTATAAATATAAGCGAATAGATTAAGGTGATCGCTGAACAAAGTAAACGGGAATCCCATGATAGGGAGCGAAGTTTAAACTATTACCACTATTCATCCGGATTGCTTGATCTTAATTTTTGCATGCTGTCCATAGTAAAATTGCTGATCTGTGGTGTTTGCGATACAATGTAGCCCTACTTGGCACAGCCGCTACACTCTTCCTTTCCCGATCAACTTGGATAATCATATTCATTTAGTGGTCGTTTTTCGCAAGTCATTAAAATTTGCGGATTCCGGCCTACAGTTAGCAAGCCAGATAGCTTAAAAATCAATAGAGGATAAAGCACCAGACATAAGTTTGCTCATAATATCCTACAAATCTTCTACTTACATAAATGCTGCTAGTAGAATTCGTGAAGGCCAGTGCCAAGCTACTCTCCACAACAATGGTAATATTCTGCATGGAATTTGGAGATTTGTCGTGCCACACCCCAGTTTGCTTGTATATTCCGAGCGTTTGCAATCGTCCGAATGGCTCAGTAACATAAGCTAATGATTAGGCGGTACAAGTTGCTAGTGGTCGTGGATTCGGTCCCTGACGTAGCCGGTGATTCATTAATGATCAGTCTAAATATGGCGAAATGTCGTCGGGTGAATTTCCTGCTTGATGGTTAGACGATCTGGTTTGTGAGCGGCTTAGAAGAATTAGCAAAAATCCATCCAAAAGCCTTTTAACCATCAGTAGTCATTGAAATTTTTTAAGTCCCAAAGAGAATACTGTCTGTCACGTGTACTGCCATTTACCCCACAGCTGTCTACATTGTGGTAATTACGAAGTAATGGAAAGTAAGCGTCAGCGTCACCTACATTTGGTGCAATTTCAATTACGCAGGAACCATTAGTCAACTTTTATCACATATTTCAAAATTACTGTTGTAGATCGATATTATCACTTTCGGTTGAATTAATCATTCATCAAACTGGGTTGCATAAAACAAGCAATTCATTTGTTTAGGATAAGTTTTGCGCCGAGTCTGCATGACACTGCTTCCGAAAGCAAAACATCCACTTGGACATTCGACAATTTCGCCCCCACCTACTGCAATCCTGAAACATTCGTCCCGCATCTATGTTTTCTGTCGGCGACTTTTATAGGGAATCAAGCTCGTTCCATTCTGTGTGATGGTTAGTTGTTTTACGTGTGTACTCATACACAGTCCGCCTACATGGGAACTGATTTTCGGGTACATGCTGTGGAACTGCATGGGTTTTTCGTAAACCTCCGAGTCTGACTTGTGTAAATTAAGAATGAGCAGATGTGACACGTGAGGTTAGTTCCAAATAATGCAGGTTAGTTTCCGCTTGCCAACAGCAAAATTGACTAGTAATAGACATGCAGGCGAGTACGTAAGGCAAGAAATAATTTTGTAAACAATTGCTAGACTTATTGCAGTTCAAAATGATATTACGGTGCAGTAGCTATCAATAATCAACGGAATGCGTCTCTTAAAAATATAAAACGAGCACTTCTTATTAATAATATAAAAATAAAATGAGAATATTATAGATGACCGATGCGCGCATTTCTTATTATCCTGTATATGCCCCCCGCTATAGCCGGTATTGACATGAATTGGCGTATTGCGCCCGATAAACCCCAAAACAAATAGCAGCAAGAGAAAAAGTATCTCATCCACGTTGAGACTAAACAATACTGGCCGATAAATTCAAAGCACCTCCGTATTTCTAACTATCGCGACGACTACGACGAGGTAGAGTAGGTAAGAAACTGTGTAACACAAAACGTTCCAACACAGCTTTCTTATCAGTGCGTTAATCTGTAGTCGACAAATGTCTACTGATCAAAGCAGCCGGTCATCATCAACATTATACACGTCAGCTAGAGGTGGCGAAACACCTCCGCTATTGTGCCGCAATACATGAAGGAAATACATACATACAAATGGTTGGCGGCATCCGGTTTCGGATTTACCTGTCACTGTGGCCAGCCACAGGACGCCTGCGCCTACACAGAGACCATCGGTAGATTGCGCTGCACCATCCACAGCTCCATCCACACACCCCATATCCAGTGGAAACCCGAAGGAATAAGACCGGGAGGCATGCGGATGGGAGCCAGGTTTCATCAACGGAGCCGGCCCACACTCCTTCACAGGCAAACACAAGCACCCTGTTTTGGGGAATCAACTGCACACAAGGCGGTGGCTGGACCGTAGTCCGCTCCACACTGACTGCATGTAACCACTCTTCGAGCATAGCACGGCCGCAAGGACCGTGCACCCCGTCTCCTCCAGCAACGACCAACTGTCTCCTGGAGCCAGTATGGACGAGGCAGTGGGTAATAGACAGGTAGGCACCTTGTCAACATGCACATCAAGCGGAGCCTCACCGGGGATATCAAGCAACAGCCAATCACTTGAGAGAAAGATAACAAAAATAAGTAAATCGAGTAATGCATAGGGAAAGGGTGACATATATCTTAAAGTAATGAGCATCTCAAGTAAAATGTTTACAGAAGAATGCGAGATAACTTCATGAGGTCAGAAAGCATACTTTACGGAAATGCCACGAACACAAAAATGTTTTCGAAAAGGACTAGAACTGGCTTAAGTAACGTGTGTAAGTGTATAGAAGGGAGTACTGGTAGACATTTATATGAGAAAGCAAAGCATTGGGACAAAATTGAAAACCCACCACCTGAAATAAACAGATTTAACGCGCAAGCAAACGGTGACATAAATCTTAAATTTGTGAGCATATGAAATAAGTTGTTTACAAAAGAATACGTTTACAAAAGAATACGAGGTCAGAAGGTTTATTTTCCGGAAATGCTACAAACACGAAAATGTTAGCGAAATAACTACAAGTGGCTTAAGCCACGTGTGCAAGTGTATAGAAGAGAGTATAAGTAGGCATTTATATGGAAAAGAAAAGCATTAGGGAAAATTGAAAACTCACCACCTGAAATAAATAGGCTTAGCATGCAAGCACGCTGTTAGTAAATCGAATGCAGCGTACCTACGCTGCACTGGTTCTGTCTACGTTCTCTGCAGAACCCGTCGGCGCTTCGGTAGTAGTCCCGAGTGGCCTCGCTCATGGCTCACTAGGCCTGCTTGACTCGAGCACTCGCGACGCATGTGCTACAGCACCATGCACTCGATGTCGATGGAGTACAATCCATCGGTGCTTGCCGCTTCCGCACTTGCCGCTTCTTCTCTGCATGCATGAGGTCTTTCTCCCGCACTTCAGCAACTACCTTCGTGATGAGATCGCGCCATACGCGCCGATCAACCGCTTTCGATTCCCATGACCTGCAATCAAGATTAGAACGTGTGAGGCTCACTTTAATCATGTCCTGGTAACGTAACTTCGGTTTCCCCACATTCCGCTTCCCAATACTCAGCTGACCGTATAAGAGTTGTTTCGGTATCCGAGTCGAATCCATACGCCACACATGACCGAGCCATCTCAGATGTCTCTGTAAAAGTATGCAGTCCACTGCATACATCCCACTTCGACGCAACACTTCCGTGTCTGCAACTCGGGCGCCCCATCCGATGCGCAAAATTCGTCGCAGACACTGCTGGTGGAAGCGCTCGAGATATCGCACATCCCGACGGTACATCGTCCACGTTTCACTGCCGTATAGAAGAACGGACAGCACCATGGATTTGTACACCATCAGCTTTGTGCCAATGCTAAGCTGATGATTGTTCCACACTCGGTACTCAAGCTTCCCGAATGCCGCTGCTGCCTTCGACACGCGAATACGCAAAACTCAGTGTGTAGCTGCTGATCAGTCTACATCACACTCCCAAGGTAGCAGAAGCGGGAGGTGGTTTCCAACACTTCAGCACCAATGCTGATTCGCGGCAATATTGAATATTGCACCTCCGGCGAAAGCTGAAAGAGACAGAGTTTTGCTTGTGTTGACAGTGCGCCCGAATTTGGCCGCTGTCGAAGCCAGAGCACTAGTCATGTGCTGCAACTCATCCGCGCTGTGTGAAAACAACGCACAGTCGTCAGCAAACAGCAACATACGGATAGTTGCCTCACAGACTAGAGTTCTCGCACTAAAACGACGGATGTTCAGCAACCCACCATCAGAACGGTGCTCCACACGAACACCGTAAGCACAAGTGGCATCAAAAGCACAAGACATCAATGCATAAATATATATCTTAAACAGGGCAGGAGCTAAGACACAACCTTGCTTCACACCAGAGACAACTGCAAAGTCATCCGAGGTCTCTCCACTCAGCTGCACCCTCGCTCGCATACCACTGTGCAGACATTCAATTAAACTTACAAACTTACGCGGGCAACCAAACATACCCAACACCAGCCACAATGCCTCGCGGTTCACCGTGTCAAATGCTTTGGTGAAATCCACAAAAGCGAGTACAATGACTGGTGTCGTTCTCTGTACTTCTCTTGCAACTGATGAGCCGCAAACACCATATCTATAGTGCTGCGACCGGAACGGAAGCCACACTGCTCTTCCGCCACGTTAGGTTCCGCAACCTGGCTGACGAGGCGGTTGAGCAGGATTCGGGCAATCACCTTGCCCACACAACTCAGCAAGTTGATGCCACGATAATTCGTGCAATATCGCTTGCAACCTTTGCCCTTGTACAGTGGTAGCACAAGGGCATCCCTCAGCTCAGAAGGCACCTCCTCCTCAATCCATAAACGTTGCACCAAGTGGTGCAGCGTAGTCAACAACGCGGGTCCGCCATGTTTCAAAACTTCAAACGGGATTCCGTGGGCTCCGGCACATTTGCCGTTTAGCAGCTGAGAAAGTGCTCTGTGTCTCATCCAATGTCGGCGTATCCGCCAGATTCGCCTTCACATCGTGCTGTTTCAGGCTGTTCAATGTAGGCCAGTCGATCTCTGAACGGTTGTTCAAGAGACAGTCAAAGTGTTTTCGCCAGATCTGCATTATGTCTGCAGTCTGTGTGCAGGTAGCGCCTGAACTACCATCCATCAATGTCCTCAGAGGCTCCAATATCGGTCCATACGCCGCTTTCAAGGTGTCAAAGTATTCCTTGTGTTGGCGGCCTTCGGCGTAGCATTCCATCTCCTTCGCGTTCTCCGTCCACCATGCATTTTTATGCGGCGGAGCTCTCGGGTCAGTCGCCGTCGAAGTTTGCGAAACTGACTACTCTTCCCCAAGTCACTGGGGTCTGCAACATGTGCAGCAAGTGCTGCATTCTTCTCTGACACCATTGCGCCAATCGTCGCATTGTTGTCATCAAACCAATCAGGCCGTTTACAGTTTGCGCGCCTGATGGTCTCCTCGGCAGCAGCTGTCAGCTGATCGCGAATGTGGTGCCACAGGTCGCCCACTGTGGCTATGCAGTCCACATATAAATATAAATATAAATGTTATATTCCTCGGTGTTTCGAGGTGCAGCCCAACTATGTGGTCTGATCAATGTGTACAACAAGATCGCAAAAATATAATCAATTTGTTCACGCTTTTTACAATGGATCCAAAAACAGGTACTAAACTAATTGGCAGGATTAAGGCATTAAAGAACATAAAAAGCAGGAACAGTAACGTAAGCAAATTTAAACAGATGTCCAGTTAAAGTAATACGGCCACTCGTGGAACCATCCCCAGGGGACCTGCTTCCATGCAAGGTATTCCCTCGAAAGGTTTCGCTCGCACTTCCATGCAATAACTGGCCGTGTGCCGGTGTGGCATAGTAGCATATGAGCCATCACCTGTATATCATATGTTTTGTTCATTTTAGAGCTGTTTTTGAACATGTATTATGGGCCATGAAGGCTCAGCCCAGTCCGTCATGCGGATCATTCTATTATGGCACTTTTTTATACGCCAGACAGTTGGTGGCAATTTGCCTTGCATAGGTAACGTCTTTTATAATCTGGAAGCTGTAATCCGTCACCACAGGAGATCAGCCCAGTCGTGACCAACTATGAAATAAGGAAGAATATAGAAAAGAAGAATTCTGTGAAAGAGGCACTATATCGTTAATGTAAGAAATAGGCAGGTATGTTTTGTACATCGGCGTAGAAATCGATCGAGCCGATCATACGATAAATTGTGTTGTGTGACAGCCGGAAACAGATGACTGTACAAATTGTCCATAGGCAAAAGTCGCGTAGGGAATCAGTTATTGCCATCACTGAATTCAAGTATATGTTTCTGAACTGTTAACTTCAGAAAAGAGGGGGAAATGATTAGCACTGGAGAACAAATGTAGCGAAAGGGATCGCAGAACAATATTACGAATTAATCAATTTGTGGGGAAAATTACGAAAATAGTTCCTGACGTCACACCAGTTCATAATTTTGCTCTCGGTTTTAAGCAGAAGACAGTTGATATGAATTAAGTTTAAAGGGAATAAAACCGCATGGAAGGTAGCGTTAAGGAATAGCATAAGAAGCGTTTTGTATCAGCTCATCCTAGCTGATCAAGTTTTCTCTGGTGCAGTAGAGTTTATGTTCTCCGGTATCATACATGATCCGGCCCTTCTTCATACAGTTTTTCATCATCAAATTGAATGTTTAAGATCCATTTCGCTCTGTCCGTTGACAGATAAGCCTTTATCATTTTCTTGAACATGCAGAAATGTTCAATACATCTAATTTCTTTTGGCAGCTTATTCCAAATGGAGCCATACCTAAGAAGATAGAAATTTCTCCTTAGACTGCTCTTGAATTTAGGTAAATAGAATATGCATTCTTTATCTCGCAGTTCATAAGTGGTGTTTTCCCGAAATTGCAGTTGATAGGTTCCAATATATGCTTTCCGCCACGCGAGTTTGTGGAGGAAGCACAGATTTAGTTGCATTCTTCGTCACCACAGAAGTTCAAGATTCAATTGCTTGCACCTATCTCGGTATGAAAGAGCGGTTGAACAGCCAAATATGCGCTTCGTAAAGGCGCGTGCAGCCATCGCCTTCTCCAGCTCAGTATGTTTCGCCACAGTACCGAGGGAGAGAATGTTAAATTTACGCCGAATTACGACGGGAGTGCAATACACAGATTTACGAAAATATATGTACAGTTTGGTCCGTACCAACTTGTGATCAGTGCCACACTCATCTCCACGCAGTACACGTGTCATGCGCACTTCACGCATATCACGCTGACGTACGATGACATAGTCGAGCAGGTGAGCGTGACCACTCCGTGGGTGCGTCCAAGTTGCTATATCACTCGCACTCAATGCAAACCGAGTGTTCGTGATCGTCAAGCCGTGAGTGGCACACAGTGAGAGCAGCCTGTCACCGTTCACATTCGCTGAACCAATGACATGCGCACCGATAACATCTGTCCACGCTGATGAATCACGCCCAACGCGCGCATTGAAATCACCCAGCAGAAATACTCGGTCACTCCTGGGCAAAGACTGTATAAAGGAGGATAGCTGAGTGTAGAATTGATCACGTATGTCATCAGGATAACACATGGTCGGACCGTACGTGCATAGATAAGTAGCAAACTTACCTCTTCCGAGCTGTAGGCGAACGGTCATCAGTCGCTCGCTGATGCCTGTTGGTTCACCCACCAGCTGGCCATGGAAGCGATCGGATATTGCAAATCCGACCCCATGTTCACGTGGTGCTGAGGCGGCGTTGCCCACTCAGTAGAATGTGTAGCCAGCACCTGCTTCATGCAACTTACCTTGTTCAGCGAGCCGGGTTTCACTGAGCGCCACAATATCGATGTTGTAACGTGCCAGTTCCATCGCGACCAGTGCAGTGCGTCGCTCGGGGCGCTCACTCGAGTTCCGGTCCAGTAGTGTGCGCACGTTCCAGCATCCGATGCTGAGTGCTTTACGCGCAGGCATACGATTGCATTGGTGGGCAATCGCACGCGACGTGGTCGTTGTGCTTAGGAGATTTGATTGTGGGACTCCACCCGGAGCTTTTGGCTCAATAGCCTGACCCACAAGGCAGTGGGGAGCAGATCCAGCTCGGGAATGTGATTGCAGAGACAGATTGGGATCTACTTGACGGCCGTCACACGCAGCCTTTGAGGTTCTGGAACGTTTTATATGTTTTGCGACCGTAGTAGGATACACCTGCGACCACGGCCAGACGCAGGTGGGTTTTGGCGGGTTTGCACCAATTTGACCAGGGGCTGCCTGGCTTGAGGCGGGCAGTAGAAAACCAATGAACACCCGGAGGTGTCCTCCCACCTTCAGAGACAATGCGTGGCGTTCGTGCTCTCTGCCAATCAAGCTGTGAGGTTAAAACCCGTAGACCTGTTGTCTCCCATGGCTAGGTTTTACGGGAAGTGGGCAATCGACCACTTCCTAACCTCCCAAGTGGATGGACTAGGATACTGCCAGAGCGCCCACACCTGACAGGAGAACGACTCGGGTCCTCAGCCAAAGCCTTCGATTAAATATGCACCCAAAAAGCAGCGGGACTAACACATAGTCAGTTAGCCGACTCACGCGGATTGGTGTCCTGTATCTTAGCAGGGAGAAGGGCGAAACCCAACTCCCACCCAGCGGTCGCCACGTGGAGGCGCCCAGGACAAGAGACTCTGGCGCGACAGTAGCAGCAGCGGGTAGACCATCTGTCAGGATCTAGCCACACCAGCCTCAGCGCACCATAGGCTCTCCCGCCACATACATACAAATGGTTGGCGGCATCCGGTTTCGGATTTACCTGTCACTGTGGCCAGCCACAGGACGCCTGCGCCTACACAGAGACCATCGGTAGATTGCGCTGCACCATCCACAGCTCCATCCACACACCCCATATCCAGTGGAAACCCGAAGGAATAAGACCGGGAGGCATGCGGATGGGAGCCAGGTTTCATCAACGGAGCCGGCCAACACTCCATCACAGGCAAACAAAAGCACGCTGTATTTGGGGAATCAAGTACACACAAGGCGGTGGCTGGACCGTAGTTCTCTCCACACTGACTGCATGTAACCACTCTTCGAGCCTAGCACGGCCACAAGGACCGTGCACCCCGTCCCCTCCAGCAATGACCAACTGTCTCCTGGAGCCAGTATGAATGAGGTATTGGGTAGTAGACAGG
>CALYDF020008499.1:0-11604 GCA_944474145.2 Dicrocoelium dendriticum
ACTCTCGAAATGTGAGTCGAAAGATAAAGAACGAACAAAATACGGTAAAAGTAAGAAAATTACGCAAGAAACAAATGAATATAGGTATATAATCGAGAAAAAGGAACGAACTCACCAAAAAATACAAACGAGAAAATATGTTGAATTCGCGCGTGCGAATCGGGGTCACCAAGTTGTAGGACTAGTTAATACTAGTCCGAGACGATGCGCGGAATTAAGCGTGGATATCAGAAGGCAATTGGAGTTGGACAAAACGGACTGTATCCGATGGGCTACAACAAGAAGCGGACGGATGAAGCGAGGCAAGAGCGTACACGTGAGCGCGGGGACTTACAGGGCAGTTGTGTTTCGAGCCGGTTGTAAGATTAAAACAAGAAGGAGTAATGTACAATCGGTCAACAATTAAATTGTACACCAAAGATATGAGTTATCTTTTTGGGCGCTACAAAACTTCCACACCGCCATTTCCCATATACAATACGACTTAAGATCGCTAACTGCATGGTGCGACATACGGAAGTTGGCTTTTACACCATCCGAATGCAATGTCCTTACGTACCGATGCACCATGCCTCCAAATACCTTAATACTGCAAGGCACACCATTAGGGAACTGCCTAACAGTGCGTGACTTAGGCGTGCACTACTCCTGTTCGCTGAACTTCGCGGAACAAGTAATTTATTCCGCAGCTAAAGCACGCTCTCTCATCGGTAACATCCTCAAAACCATGACAAAACAGGAATATAGAACTGTGCTCTACAAAACATGTGCCCGGCCCCTGCTAGAATACTGCTCTATAGTATTCACCAACCTTAGAAAATGCGACCGAATAGCCCTCGAAAAGGTTCAGCGTACCTTCACAAAACGCCTCCTGGGGCACTCAAGTCTGAGCTACCGTGATCGGTGCAACACACTTAAGCTCCACCCGTTATGGCTGCGCCGATTGAAAACCAACCTCGCTTTCCTATACTCGCTCATTAACAGCATCAGTGGGAGCCAACTAACCCCTGTCTCAGACTCATATATCACTTCGTACCCCCTACGTGATAGACCATACTCCGTTATCCTACCAAGAACGCGCAGCAGCATTTGCTCCAACTTCTACCTACACAGATACGCACACGTATGGAATAAGTTACCTCTCACAATAAGGGCATCCATGAACATAAACCAGTTCCGATTCTCTATTAGCAAATAACTCTCTGTCACACAAGTCTCCAAACTACTGAATATCAACTGTCCTGAAGAAGAGATTTTTGAAACTGGACCAGACCACTTATAATCGCCACTTCTTACCTTCCCACAGTATTCATCTTCCCGACTCCACATCTCTCTCCTACCGCGCCGTTATCCATCGTTCATCTTACTCGCGTCACCTCCTCGTGACAGCAGCTAGTCATTGTTGACTCCATGTAGCTTGCAAAGAGCCACTCCCTGACACTCCAGCCTTCATTCATCTTCTGCAGTATGTCTCTCTAAGCTAAGCTCGCATGGTGACTACCTCGTCGAAACTACAGGTATCCAATAGCGGTCAAAGGTCTTAATGATATGGCTACACCAGTCACTGATTCATTCTTTTCCAGAGCCACTATCTCTGCTTAGTAGCAGCTAGTCGCCATAGCTTCCATTTAACTCTGCGGATATCCGGAGCTCTGTAGGAGTCGCTCCTTTCTTACAATGTTCATTCTCTTGAATTGCTTGCGTCACAGCTCAGATGGTCTGTTGACCTATTATGTGCCACGGTAGGATCCACTAGTAACGGAAGGCTTAGCACAAACTCTACTGCTGGTCACTCTTCTCTCTCCGAGCACGCCGTTACGTGTCGTCCGTCCCACTCGCATCAACTCCTATTGACAGCAGCTATTCATTGTTGACCCCATGCAGCTTACAATTAGCCACCCACTGACTCTACAACCTTCATTTTCTTTTGCCGTCTTTTTCTTAAACTTTCGCTCGCATGTTGATTTCTCCATCGAAACTGTAGGTGTCCAGTAATGGTCAAACATCTTAATGACATGGCTACGCCAGCCACTGATTCATTCTGTTTCCAGAGCCACTATCTCTGCTTAGCAGCCGCTAGTCACCATGGACCCCATTTACCTTTGCGGATATCCGGAGTACGCTCTCTTCTTACAATGTTCATTCACTTGGATAGTATGCTTCACCGCTCAATGGTTTGTTCACCTCTTATGTGCCACCGTAGGATACACTAGTATCCAAAGTCTTAATCCGAACTCCAATGCTGGCCTTTCATCTCTTTCATAGCGCGCCATTATCCGTCGTTCATCTTACTCGCGTCAACTTTTCTTGACAATAGATAGACATTGTTGGCTCCATGTAGACTACAAGCAGCCACTCCTTGACTCTCCAGCCTTCCTTTTCTTCTGCCGTCTGTCTCTCTTAAACCTCGCTCGCCTGTTGACTTCTTCATCAAAACTGTAGGTATCCAATAGTGGACAAACGTCTTAATGCTATGGCTACAACAGCCACTGATTCATTCTTTTCTAGAGCCACTATCTCTGCTTAGCAGCAGTTAGTCGCCGTAGCTTCCATTTAACTCTGCGGATATCCGCAGCTCTGTAGGAGTCGCTCCTTTCTAACAATAATCATTAACTTGGATTGCTTGCGTAACAGCTCAGCTGGTTTGCTGACCTATTATTTGCAACCGTAGGATACACTAGTAACCAAAGGCTTAATCCGAACTCCAATGCTGGCAATTCATCTCTCTCCTAGCGCGCCGTTATCCTACTCTGGTCAACTTTTCTTGGCAATAGCTAGTCATTGTTGGCTCCATGTAGCTTACAAATAGCCACTCCCTGACTCTCCAGCCTTACTTTTCTTCTGCCGTCTGTCTCTCTTAAACCTCGCTCGCATGCTGACTTCTTCATCAAAACTGTAGGTATCCAATGGTGGTACAAATTCTTAATGCTATTGCTGCACCAGACACTGATTCATTCTTTTCCAAAGCCACTATCTCTGCTTAGCAGCAGCTAGCTGCCATAGCTTCCATTTAACTCTGCGGATATACGGAGCTCTGTAGGAGTCGCTCCTTTCTTACAATATTCATTCTCTTGGATTGCTTGCGTCACAGCTCAGATGGTTTGTTCACCTATTATGTGCCACCGTAGGATACACTAGTAACTGAAGGCTTAGCCCAAACTCTATAGCTGGTCCCTCTTCTCCCTCCTAGCACGCCGATATTTGTCATCCGTCCCATTCGCATCAACTCCTCTTGACAGCAGCTAGTCATTGTTTGCTCCATGTAGCTTACAAGTAGCCACTCCTTGACTCTCCAGCCTTCATTTTCTTCTGCAGTCTGTCTCGCTTAAACCTCGCTCGCATGCTGACTTCTTCATCAAAACTGTAGGTATCCAATAGTAATACAAATTCTTAATGCTATTGCTGCACCAGCCACTGATTCATTCTTTTCCAAAGCCACTATCTCTGCTTAGCAGCAGCTAGCTGCCATAGCTTCCATTTAACTCTGCGGATATACGGAGCTCTGTAGGAGTCGCTCCTTTCTTACAATATTCATTCTCTTGGATTGCTTGCGTCACAGCTCAGATGGTTTGTTCACCTATTATGTGCCACCGTAGGATCCACTAGTAACTGAAGGCTTAGCCCAAACTCTATTGCTGGTCACTCTTCTCTCTCCTAGCACGCCGATATTTGTCATCCGTCCCATTCGCATCAACTCCTCTTGACAGCAGCTAGTCATTGTTTGCTCCATGTAGCTTACAAGTAGCCACTCCTTGACTCTCCAGCCTTCATTTTCTTTTGCCGTCTGTCTCTGTTAAGCTACGCTCGCATGTCGATTTCTTCGTCGAAACTGTAGGTATCCAATAGTGGTCAAATGTCTTAATGATATGGCTACACCAGCCACTGATTCATTCTTTTCCATAGCCACTATCTCTGCTTAGCAGCAGTTAGTCACCATAGCCTCCAGCTAACTCTGCGGATATCCGGAGTTCTGCAGGAGTCGCTCCCTTCTTGCAACCTTCATTCACTTGGATTGTTTCCTTTTCAGCTCAGCTGGTTTGCTGACCTACTATGTGCCACCGTAGGATACACTAGTAACCAAAGGCTTAATCCGAAATCCAATGCTGGCAATTCATCTCTCTCCTAGCGCGCCGTTATCCTACTCTGGTCAACTTTTCTTGGCAATAGCTAGTCATTGTTGTCTCCATGTAGCTTACAAATAGCTACTCCCTGACTCTCCGACCCTCATTTTCTTTTGCCGTCTGTCTCTCTTAAGCTTCGCTCGCATGTTGATTTCTTCATCGAAACTCTAGATATCCAATAGTGGTCAGAAGTCTTAATGATATGGCTACACCAGCCACTGATTCATTCTTTTCCAAAGCCACTATCTCTGCTTAGCAGCAGTTAGTCACCATCGCATCCATTTAACTCAGCGGATATCCGGAGCTCTGTAGGAGTTGCTTCTTTCTTACAACGTTCATTCACTTGGATTGTTTCCTTTACAGCTCAGATGGTTTGTTCACCTATTATGTGCCACCGTAAGATCCACTAGTAACTGAAGGCTTAGCCCACACTCTATTGCTGGTCACTCTTCTCCCTCCTAGCACTCCGTTGTGTGTCCTACGTCCCACTCGCGTCAACTCCTCTTGACAGCAGCTAGTCATTGTTGACCCCATGTAGCCTACAAGGAGCCACTCCTTGACTCTCCAGCCTTACTTTTCTTCTGCCGTCTGTCTCTCTTAAACCTTGCTTGCCTCTTGACTTGTTTATCGAAACTGTAAGTATCCAATAGTGGACAAACGTCTTAATGCTATGGGCGCACCAGCCACTGATTCATTCTTTTCCAAAGCCACTATCTCTGCTTAGCAGCAGCTAGCTGCCATAGCTTCCATTTAACTCTGCGGATATACGGAGCTCTGTAGGAGTCGCTCCTTTCTTACAATATTCATTCTCTTGGATTGCTTGCGTCACAGCTCAGATGGTTTGTTCACCTATTATGTGCCACCGTAGGATCCACTAGTAACTGAAGGCTTAGCCCAAACTCTATTGCTGGTCACTCTTCTCTCTCCTAGCACGCCGATATTTGTCATCCGTCCCATTCGCATCAACTCCTCTTGACAGCAGCTAGTCATTGTTTGCTCCATTTAGCTTACAAATAGCTACTCCCTGACTCTCCAACCCTCATTTTCTTTTGCCGTCTGTCTCTCTTAAGCTTCGCTCGCATGTTTATTCCTCCGTCGAAACTGTAGGTATCCAGGTTTGTGCAAACGTCTTAATGACATGGCTACACCAGCCACTGGTTCACTCTTTTCCAGAACCAATATCTCTGCTTAGCAGCGGTTAGTCGCCATTGCCTCCATTTAACTCTGCGGATATCTGAAGCTCTGTAGGAGTCGCTCCCTTCTTACAATGTTCATTCTTTTGGATTGTTTGCATCACAGATGGTTTGTTCACCTATTATGTGCCACCGCAGGATCCACTAGTAACTGAAGTCTTAGCCTAAACTCTATTGCTGGTCACTCTTCTCCCTCCAAGCGCGCCGATATTTGTCGTTCGTCCTACTCGCGTCAACTCCACTGGACAATAGCTAGCCATTGTTGGCTCCAGGTAGATTACAAGTAGCCACCCACTGACTCTCCAACCTTCATTCTCTTCTGCCATCTGTTTCATAAAGCTTCGCTTGCATGTCGATTTTTTCATCGAAACTGTAGATATCCAGTATCGGTCAAACGGCTTAATGACATGGCCACAACAGCCACTGATGCATTCTTTTCTAGAGCCACTATCTCTGTTTAGCAGCAGCTAGTCGCTATAGCTCCCATTTATCTTTGCGGATATCCGGAGCTCGCTCCCTCTTACAACGTTCATTCTGTCGTATTGTTTGCGTCACAGCTTAGCTGATTTATTGACCTATCACTTACCTTCCCTGGCCTATAGATACACTCAACGACCCTATAGGCATACACCAGTGACAAAGCGTCTGATTGGAGTAGTTGCATCTGGCGACTGAGTCACTCCTAGCGCCACCATCTGTCGGTCGTCATAAATTCGGCATCTCTCTTCAGAAGTAGCTAATGGCCATTGGCCCCATGCATATGCGATGATCCAGTGCTTATTAGTAGCCACCCCGTATCTCAATAACCTTTATTCCTTTAGAATATCTGCATCCAGTCCCTCCGCTGCGCTGCCACCAATTGATCTTTAAGACTCTCTCGCAGCAACCTATTTATTTTCGCTTATTAGGCCCCCTGTCGGATTACACTAACTACGTGCTGTTCATGCACCTGACAATCACTACCAACATTCTAACTCCCTTTGTATATCCCCACGCAACTATCCACTCATATCAAACGGATACTCGTAATTTACTTACTGGTGCAACGCTCTTGTCTCTACGCAGGCGATAGCCATCCACCTATAGGGCTAATGATTCTATAGGATACTCAAAAGACATTTTCAGCATAATTAGTGTTGCACAGTGTACATGTTTTGTCTCAAGCCCAAATGTTATAACACAAGACATTAACAATATTCAACTCCATGCCTATTCTTGCGGTCTTCTCTCGGCTGTCCCTCACTTTCCCTTTTCTCTGAGGTCCGGGACTTCTTGGAGATCTGTGATTGGACTGAGGAACAGTTTTGGCCCAAGACGGCCGTAACAACCCACAAGGACTTACATGGAGCATAGTAGAACTCCGAAAGGACCGATCTACATTAACCATAACTCTTGTCCAGTATGCAGAACTGGACATATCCTCATACTCCCATACATTATACATCTGAAAAATCTGGACAGTGGAAAAATTGAAACTTTTGCTCACCTGGACATACACCAAGAAGAAAAATCGCGATGTCCCTCTCCTCCACCGACCTCAAAAATCACGCCGACCCAGAGCAAAATACCCGTCCAACGAACAGAGGAAACTAGAAGCCATTACTCCGCGAAAAACCGAAGGTGAAACCAGTCGTTAAGCGGTTTTGCCAGTTCAACATTAATGTTCAAAATGCTTTACGGCAGTGTTGCAGGACGTGGTGGGTTTTCGCCTGGCAAGCGTTCTCCCTATAAAAAGCCACAAATGTCTGTTTAACAACACTTCGACGTGGCGGATGTGACTCGCCACTGAATAAAGTCACAGCCCACAACTACATACTGGCAAGTCGACTAGACTCACATACCAACTCTTCCCGAAACCGTTTCAACTACACACGATTGAACCCGAGGTATCATCGTGATACAACAAAGTTCTTAAACCTTGATCATGCCTAAGTTGGTGCGTCTCTATGAAACTGAGAATAAACTATCTATTTATTTATTTTATGGACATACAACCAATTTTCTACTGTTACTGTCACAGTTGCCATAAAATGTTTGTACAGTTGTATATATCTGTGTCAGGCCTCCATGGGCGTGCCTCACATAGTAGAGAATAAAGTATTTATTTATTTATTTAACATCCTGAAACCCCTTTATGCGGCTTTCTTCCAGTTGTCACGAGCACGCAAAGACGAGGAATGGACGGTGCTTAGGTCGACCTGGTTGGAGACAAGGGGAAGTTCGACCCCACCGAGTACGTAGCTCGAAGGCGGGAAACTTGTTCTTATACGAAGGACGGAACACTTAGCCTGATTTATGGGCAGTAGCCACAAAGCAGACCAGTCCCAGAGTCTACCCAGTGCATGCTGTATGGCCTTAGAACCCACAGGAACATTTACAACATTCCATAGCTTAAGGGCATCAGCAAACAATAGGGATGACACCCCAAGCTCTCCAGGGAGATCGTTTAAGTAGATGGAGAACAGCATCGGTCCAAGGACCGAGCCTTGTGGGACAGCGCTGAGGACCGCTTGCCTAAAGGATAAGCTGCGACCCACACGTACACACTGCTCTCTCCCCTGCAGGAACGCAGATACTCAGTGAAGGGCGCGGCCAGATACGCCTAGGACCTCAGCGTTTGTGCATAGCCTCAAGTTGGGTACATTATCAAATGCTTTCGAGAAGTCTGCGAAAAGCACATCCACTACGTGGCCATTGTTCATTGCCTCAGCCCAAACTTCACAAGCAACCAACAAATTCGTCAAACACGGAAACCCCTTCCGAAATCTATGTTGTGCACTACTGAGTAGATTAAATCTATTCAGGTGCCGTTCCAACGTATCTCTCACCAGCTTTCCAAGCAGTTTGACCACGACGCAAGTCAGACAGACTAGCCTATAATTGGCTGACAGACTCCTGTCGCCATTTTTGAAGATAGGACAGATGACAGCCTCCTTCCATTCGGAAGATAATGTACAGCTGTCAAGTGACTTCTGAAACACCATCATCGGCGGTCCACTTGGTTCCCCCGCCAACTCATGCAGAAGCTTCGGGTGAATTGAATCAAGTCCAGCTGCTTTGGAAGGGTTCAGTACTTGCAGCAGTTTAAGGACTTGCGTTTCCACCACAGTAAACTCAGCTAAATAAAACCCCTCAGGTCACCTGGGGACAAGTTCAAGGTTAGTCAACGCGGCCTTAAGTAACACAGCCCCTGCATACTGTTCCCCAAGTACACGAGCTTTATCTGAGTCCGCATACGCAAGAGTTCCATCAGCCCGCGCGCCATATGCTTGGGAATGGCTTACCAATTCTCCGGTGACGCGTGGTCAGAGTACACCTGAACGATAAAAATCATGTTCACTAGCACCTAAGGGAGAGCTGTGAGTGACGTCCCCTACGAATTCTATTAACTTGGCAAACACCAGATCCAAAATGGACGGTAGTTGGGCATCCATGTACCTTGTGGGGAGGTCCACGAACTGATGCAACGGTACTTGTAGTGTAAGCTCAAGTAGACCTGCATCGAAGGTTACCTTCCGCCGAGTTGCAAGAAGCATCTGCCCAGCAAACTTCTGGCAGATGGAAAGACCCCAGTATCAAACACCTGATTGCTGATTGGGAGCGAATAAATTCAAGCACCTCTTTGGACGCACTCCTAGGGCTTCTATACACAAGTACAACTGTAAGTTGAGCTGAGGAAGTGTTAATCACTACCAACAGCACTTCTACAGTTTCATCTGCCGACTGAAACATGTAGGTACGTGAAACGTCAAGTTCACACCTAACGTAAATAGCAACGTCCCCGCTTTGTCAACCAACGAAGCGATCACATCTAAATAGTGCGTACCCAGTCAGATGTACTTCACCGTCCGTGATGTCCCGAGACAGCCACGTTTCAGTGAATGCAAGTATATCGGGATGAGACCCACCTACAACCAGACCTATCTCGCACATCTTATTTGTTAGGCTCCGCACATCGGTTAGCACTATCTGAAAGTACTCGTAATGGCCAGCCTTGGGTCGTGCGCCATCATTACTGGCACGGGTAGGGCGGCAACAGACCGCCGGCTGACCACCCGAAAACCCACCAACCGGAGACCTTGTTCACCGGTCGCTCGCCAGGCTTGAGGTCTTTAATGGCCTCTTTTAGCTTCAGCCTATCCGCTAATGTGAGATCTGGCTGAACGCTAACATTAGTACCCTTCAATTTGAAGGCAAACCGCAACAGCGCGTTGCGTTCATCTGGGGTGAAGAGCATTACCCGAAGTAAACGCGGTCGAGGGTATGGGGCGTTAACTGGGACGTTACCCAATCTAGTCAGTTTCCTGACAGTAACACCGGGAAACCCAGGCGGAAGAAGCTTCGTTACGCAATCCATAAACCCCTGTAGGTCGTCCAATATACGTTCGGCAGGAAGTGCAGCAGTGGATTCCACTGCGTTACGGAATAGCACACTGCTATCCATGAAAAAATCACCTCGACGGGGTGTATTTACCCCACGGATTTTGGAGTACATGAACCGCAACCGGCTTAGCCGCAGGCAATGAGACGGGGCGCAAATTATCAGGCGAAGTTGAAGCAACTGTAGGATTGTGAAACGCATTAACTTGAGCAGCGCATTTGTCCGTCACCAACGTTCGAGCACCGGCAACCGCGGGGGCCAACTCCAACATACCCCTCACTGCCTCTTCGTAAGTAGCCTCCGTCTCATTTGGCAACAGCGCATAAGAAAAGCACACACCAGGCCACTAACGTCCAAAAACATGCAATGCCATAGTATGTAACCGCAGTAGTTGATTTGGTATGTGGAGTCCGCAAAAATGACCTCACCGTATTGGCCCGCCAACTCCAGCATACGCGAGGGCACGAAGAACAGGTACCGAACCTCATTTCCTTCATGCATAATTTTAACTGACCATTTCTTTGCAACAGCTGCGTAACCTCTTTCATCTCCGTGACGCAAGCGTTCCGATGACGCAGCCGTGTGTCATACAAATCACGCCTTGTCAAACGAAGGTTATTTTGCTGGCACACATATGCAAGCATCTCATGCGTCCGAAAGGTTTTCATTACGTTTAGCACCATTCGTTCCTGATCCGCTGTTAGCTGCATATTTTTGCAAGCAGCCAAGCTTGGATTGGAAAGCCTATGCTTTCCAACGCGAAAACTGTGCGAATGCCACAGAAACGCGTTTCCAACCTCGTAACATCCGCCCTTAAACGTCGCTGAAAAACGAGCAAAGCAATTGTAACACCGGTACCTGTAATAATCTTTTCATCAGACAGATACAATGCACTTACCGCGTTCCAGCAATATTACTGCGCTTCCTATGCTCGCGTACGAATAGCACATAACGTTACGGCATCATTCTGGTAGCACCTGTCCAGTCTCCCTCTGGTACACCTTCGCAGTTATAAGGTCACGACGAATATACGACGTCGCCGTTTCAATCTGTAACACCTTCAGATCCCCTTTCATCGATGCGAAGTCCAAGTAAGGACCCTTGAGCATACGTCGGAATATAAGCGAGTCATCCACCATGGCTGCTACGCGTGGAGCGGGAAAATGGTCAAACACCGTAACGCATTCAAACCACTTAGTATATTGATACCAAATCCAACTCTCAGCATTGTAACTAATAATTATTAAAAAGCATACACACGCGCCCGATGGCCCCAAATTTACATCCAACCGTGTGTACCGAAATCACACTATCGAAACATCATTGATGGGAAGAGCTAATTTCTGCATTGGCGGGAAAGGGTTTCGCTTCCGTTGTCCTCATTAACGGCCAAGATAGTTTGAGTGGCTGTAGAGTGTTCTTAATTTTCGTGGTATTAAGGTCTGGGAAATAGAAGAAAATGCTATATGGATTTGCTTCGTGAAAACAGTTATGATAAATTAGTGATGACTAAACGGACCGGGACTCTCACATCTGAGATTTGCCTAGCGGCGGGTTCGGTTCCGTAGGTATGCTGGGCCAACTGGAGAGGTTGCCATTAAATGGCGGTTTGCATATATATATATATAGCATACACATGTTAACCTGGTGTATGTTTTGTATTGAAGACGGTTAATGTGGTTCTCATAGTTAGTTGTTGTGATGGACTACAGGAGTATTGGAAATCACTTGGCGCCACATTTATAACTGTCATCATGGTGGATGGATCTGAAAGATTCTGCATTTTTGGTGCGTACTATTATCGGAAACTGGATGAGGTTGAGTCCGATGTAAAGAAATTTGCAACTGCCACAGCTTTTTGCAAGCATACGGCTGTGATTCCACAGCATAATGAACGGCAAAAGTGAAA
>CALYDF020008500.1:0-11589 GCA_944474145.2 Dicrocoelium dendriticum
TGAAGTCGATGTCATATCTATGGTTGTAATCATTGTAATCATTGTATTATAGAGAGCAGAAGGAAAGACCTTTGTCAGCTCCATCACCTCCCAATCATAGCAGGTGTCGGCGCAAAAGCAAGTAACAAGTTAAATTCTCACAGTTACATAAGAAACAACAAGATCCCTGCAAATTCAAGAGGTATAAATCCAACAATCGTTTAAATCATTCCTCCGTATGCGCGTTGACGACGGAATTAGGCAAGCAGTTCCAGTCGTTCACCACACGGGTCGATAGTGTAAAATCAGAGCGAAGTCTGAGTCTCCTAGGTTTGAACAGTTTCCAGCAGTGGCCCCGAGTCGAACACCCAGTGTGAACCTGGAAGAAATCTTGGAGCTCCTTTCCTATCTCGCCTCGCAGAATGCGCCGAGCGTAGATCAGATCGCCTCGGCGACGCCGATATTCCAGGGAGAACATATTCAACTGCTGGAGACGGTGATATGGCAGGTGTCGGAACTCAAAGACATACTTAGAACCGCGTCGCTGAACTTTTTCAATCAAGCCATGTTCAAGCTTTGAAAGTGGTTGAACTGCGGGTAATCCATATTCGAGGATTGGACGCACATGGTAGGAAAAGATGAGTCTGAAGATCTCCGGCGTCAATCGTGAGAAGGCTCTTCGGATAGAACACAGTAGTCTGTTAGCCGCAGCAACCTTCTTCAAAGTATCTTGGGCGGTTTTTAGATCACAGCATACTATAACACCAAAGTCTCTTTCCTGTTTCACATTATTAAGCAAATAACCACCAAGGTGGTAAACACCGAATGGTTCAGTAGCACCAATGGGGAGTACAGAACATTTATCGCGAGTTATAGGCAACTGCCATTTAAGAGACCAATCGTGCAGCCGATCCAGTGTATTTTGGAGGCGGTCAACATCCTCAGCGCTGGTTACCTCCATCCATAACTTCAAATCATCTGCATAGATCAAGCATTCGGTTGTGGGAGAGCTGGAACGTTAGCACATTTAGCCTAAGGCCATCCCGAGCAACATTGACACGAGCATTGCAATCGGTGTCTCCGGAACTAAAGTTGACGGTTAACAACATCATAAACCACATACTAGACTCGCCGTATTCCTTTGCTCCTTGTTTTCCGGCGCTTACAGCGCACGCGTTTATAAACGATGCGATCATACCGCACGCTATGATACTTGCTTCTTTTGCTGCTACAGCAAACAAAATTGACGTTGTTCCGATGCATAAATGAGGTAAAAAGCGAATAGAATTCATCGAAGCTATGAAACCAATGTCCAACAAAGGTGCTCCTAAGTCAGCCTCCATGGTTGCAATCCGAAATACAGCTAAATACGACCTTTTTCATTTGAACTCACTTAAAGTAGCAACTAACATCATGTGCAGATATATTAGCCGTTTTTTGGAAAATACCAGACATAGTCGTAATTTATGTAGTAAAATTGAGGCCACTTATTGTTTCATTGCCCATATTTCTTGCAGTTCTATGGTTGCCACTACGTGGCAACCCATTCGGCCAACCAACGAAGAATTTTGGCTGTCAACCGACCGCGTAAATAGAATGCAAAATCGGTCTATACGATGCATAACCGACTTGCACTACTGTTCAACGAAAGCTACGGCAGTGTTCCAGGACGTGGTGGGTTTTCGCCTGGCAAGCGTTCTCCCTATACAAACCACAAATGTCCGCTTAACAACACTGCAACGTGACGGATGTGACTCGCCACAAAATAAAGTCACAGCTATGCATTTCACACTGACGCAGTCCTCAGACTTCTACATCGAACCTGTGCAACTAATTCTGCTATGAACAATGCTTTGTTGGAGCACAGATCATCTCTATCTCGTAATGGTTATTGGTTGCAAAAGGCCTTGTTTAGGTTCCTGTGCTCACGGATCACTACCTGGCGAAATTACCCCCAACTTGTGTTTTGACGGATTTTTGCGCGCCACAGCGCCATAATGTCCCTGGGTCTGACTATTACCTGACAGTATGCTCACTCATACGGACAACATCTTTTCTTTTATAACTTTCATCAAAACGAAATGTTTTAACCTTCCACAGAAGCTATGCTTGTATGCATATTTTATCACGCCTTTACAGGTGTGTCTCGTTTTACCAAGAATATACTATTTATTTATTTATTTATTTATCTTAGACCCTGTATTCGCTAAGTCACTCGATTTTGTTGGTGACATTGATTACGGAACTCCACTGGGTTCCAGTGATCATGTTTGTTTGCTCTTCAGTTGTACTCTATCTAGACGCTACCAGAGTACTGTTGAGTCTCGCCCGAACATATGGCAAGCAGACTATCAAGCAATGAGAGTCAAGGCTTCTGGTTTCCATTGTGAGATCTCAGACGACGATACTGTCGAGGTTGCCTGGGATAAATTTAAGTCCTACCTCACAGAGGTCTCTGCTCCCTTCATCCCAGTCGGAAGGAGAAAGGAGGCCTGAGCACAGCCGCCCTGGATAGATCTCACTGGCAGGCATCTGCTCACAAAGAGGTCTAGATGTTGGCGGATTTACCGAGATGCTCCGTCCACCGATACTTATGACAGGTACCGTACGGCTAGAAATAGGTGTAAGCAACACCTAAGAAATGCTCGGCTCAATTTTTAAAAAGGGTTAGCGGACGAAGCTTCAGAGAATCCAAAAAGATTCTTCGAGCATGTCAAAAGGCGCCACGGTTCGAACACATCAATCTCAGTGCTGGTGCGTGATGACGGTACTAATGCACACGGACTATGACAAGGCCTGCGTACTCAGTGGGCAATATGCGGCAGCGTTTGTAAGAGAAACCTCTTTGACAGGCGTTGAGCCGGTTTGCAGGACCCCAGAGGGTTCAGAACTATCCGAATTTATTGTAGCTGGGACTGCAGTTCGTAGGTTGTTGCAAGGGCTGAACCCTTCTAAGGCCTCTGGACCTGATTTAATTCACCAGAAACTGTTGCATGAGCTGGCGGGGGAACTAAGTGGACGGCTGACGATGGTGTTTCAGAAATCGCTTGACCGCTGTGCATTGACTTCCGAATGGAAGGAAGCTGTCATCTGTCCCATCTTCAAACATGGGGACAGGAATCTTCCTGCAAATTACAGGCCAGTTAGTCTGACGAGTATAGTAGTCAAACTCCTCGAGGAACCGGTGAGAGATTCATTGGAGAGTCGTCTGAGTAGATTTAACCTTCTTAGCAATGTACAACACGGATTGCGGAAGGGATTTTCGTGTCTGACGAATCTGTTGGTGGCTCGCGAAAATTAAGCGGATGCAGTGGATAATGGCCACATACTGGACGTGCTTTCGTCGACTTTTAGAAGGCCTTTGACAAGGTACCCCATTTGAGGCTCGCGCAAAAGCTGTCCTCCTACTGGGTATCTGGCCGCGCCCTTCATTGGGTGAGTGTCTTCTTGGATGGTAGAGAACAGTGTGTACGGGTAGACCGGGTCTTATCATTTAGGCAGTCTGTCCTCAGCGGCGTGCCGCAGGGTTCGGTCCTTGGACCGCTGTTATTCTCTATCTATATGAATGGCCTACCCGCGGAGCTTGAGGTACCATCGCTGCTATTTGCTGATGACCTGAAGCTGTGGAACATTGTTGATGTTCCTGGGGGTTCCGAAGCTATTCAGCGAGCATTGGATAAGCTTTGGCACTGCTATACTTTATGGTTCCTGCCCATAAATCAGGCAAAGTGCTCCGTTCTTCGAATTGCAGGAGGTTGTCCACCTGCGAAATACCTGGTCGGTGGGCTCGAACTCCCCTGTGTATCTAGTCAGGTTGACCTAGGCGTCGTACACTCTTCGGCTTTACACTCCGGCGACAACTGGAAGAAGGCCGCAAACAGAGTTTTTCGCATGTTGTGGTTAATCCGATGTTCTTTCGGAGTCTTGACGGGCGGCATCTTTACGAGGCTGTTCTCGGCTTTCGTTCGGCCTCATCTGGAATACTGCGTCCAGGCTTGTCCGCCCTGCCTCGTCCAGGACAAAATGGAGCTAGAGAGGGTTTTACGAGTGGGTACTAGGTTAGTCGAGGGATTACGGGGACGGACGTACCCCGAGCGTCTACTTAGTTTGGGAATGCATTCAATGCACTACCGAAGGCTTAGAGGAGACCTAATCCTAACCTATCGTATCTTGACCGAGAAGGTTGGTCCAAATTTATCTTGGCCATTTAGTCCCGCTAGATTGTCTGTTCCACGCGATCATTTGTTGAAGCTGGACAACCCGCGGTCCGATCGGATTAGGGCGGAAATCCGGTTGTCACGCAGAGTCATCGACCGCTGGAACATGCTTCTTGAAAGTGTTATCAGGGAATCTACGGTTAAGGGTTCGAGCGGCAATTTGACGTGCTTGGGTGGCAACACGAAACCTTTCCAGTTTCCTGAGTAACTCGCGTCTTCGTACTTCGATTTTCCTTTTTCTTCTTTTCTTCACGCATTGGTATTATTTTCTTATTTAAGTGCACTTCCCTATTCTGTACCCTCGATTTCTCTTCCTATCCTTTGCTTACTTCAGATGACTGCCACAGCAGGGACTGCTAGGGCAGGAAACGTGGGCATTGACTTGTTGGCCAAGGTGCGATACGAATGTTTCCGTTTTAGATCCATCAATAACTGAGCACTTCATCAATTCCTGTCTCAACGATCCACTCAAGATGGAACACTCACGGGATTCTCCTATCGTTCCAGTCCACATCTGAACTGAACTGAACTGAAGGGCTACTTTTTGTCATGGCGGGAAAGGGTTTCACTACCCTTGTCCTCCGTAGATTCAGATTCAGATGGACTGGAACGATAGGAAAATCCCTTGAGTGTTCCTTCTTGAGCAAATCGTTGAGCCAGGATATGATAAGGTGTTAGTTCTTGATAGATCTAAAACGAAACACCCGAAACACACCCTGATCAACCAAATACTGCCCACGTTCCCTGCACTAGCAGTCCGCGCTGTGTAGGTTACGTGAAGTAAGAAAGAAGTAGAAAGTAAATGGAAGATAAAGGGGAATGAAAGTCATTAAAATGAAGGATAACACCAAAGAGTGAAGATAATGACAGAATAAGAACTGAAAGTTTGAAGATGGATATGGTCAGGTTTCGTGTTGCCACCCAAGAGCGTCTAACTGACGCTCGAAACCCTTAACCGTAGGTTCACTGACTACATTTTCTGGAAGCGAGTTCCAGCGCTCGATAACGCTACGCGATAACCGAGTTTCCGCCCTGATCCCGTCAGAACGCGGCTTGTGTAGCTTCATGGGATGATCGCGAAGACAAGGCAACCTAGCCAGGCTAAATAGCCAGCTCAAGTCCGGCCCAACCTTCCCTGTTAAAATGCAGTAAGTAAGGATTAGGTCTCCTCGAAGCCGTTGGTAGTGCATCGAATACATACCCAAGCTAAGTAGACGCTCGGGGTACGATTGCCCCCGTAACCCCTCGACCAATTTGGTACCTACTCTCAAAACCCTCTGAAGCTCCATTTTGTCCCGAACAAGGCAGGGCTCGCAAGCCTGGACGCAGTATTCCAGATGGGGCCGAACGAAAGCTGAGAACAGCTTCACAAATTTGTCGGCAGTTAAGACCCCGAAAGAACGGCGTATTAACCATAACATTCTGAAACTCCTACTAGCGGCCTTCTTCCAGTTGTCACCAGAATACAAAGACGAGGAATGAACGACACCTAGATCTATCTGGTTGGAGCCAATGGGGAGTTCGACCCTACCGAGTACGTAGCTCGAAGGCAGGAAAGTTGCTCCTATACGAAGGACGGAACACTTAGCCTGATTTATGAGCAGTAGCCACAAAGTAGACCAGTCCCAGGGTCTGTCCAGTGCATACTGTAAATCCTCAGAACCCCCAGGAACATTTACAACATGCCATAGCTTAAGGTCATCAGCAAACAGTAGGGATGATACCCCAAGCTCTCCAGGGAGATCGTTTAGGTAGATGGAGAACAGCATCGATCCAAGGACCGAAACCTGTGGGACACCGCTAAGGACCGCTTGTTTAAAGGATAAGCTGTGAACCACACGTACACACTGCTCTCTTCCCTGCAAAAACGCAGATACTCAGTGAGGGGCGCAGCCAGTTAGGCCGTAGGACCTCAGCTTATGTGATAGCCTCAAGTGGGGTATCTTATCAAATGCTTTCGAGAAGTCTAAGAAAAGCACATCCATCACGTGGCCATTGTTCACTGCCTCGGCCCAAGCTTCACGAGCAACCAACAAATTCGTCAAACACGAAAACCCCTTCCGGAATCCATGTTGTGCACTACTGAGCAGATTGAATCTATTCAGATGTCATTCCAACGAATCTCTCACCAGCTTTTCAAGCAGTTTGACCACGACACTGGTCAGACTAACTGGCCTATAATTGGCTGACAGATTCCTGTCGCCATTTTTGAAGATAGGACAGATGACAGCCTCCTTCCATTCGGAAGGTAATGTACAGCTGTCAAGTGATTTCTGAAACACCCTCGTCAGCGGTCCACTTAGTTCCCCCGCCAACTCATGCAGAAGCTTCGGCTGAATTGAATCAGGTCCAGCTGCTTTGGATGGGTTCAGTTGTTGCAGCAGTTTAAGAACTTGCGTTTCCACCACAGTAAACTCAGCTAAATAAGAAGCATCAGGTACTCTGGGGACAAGCTCAACGCTAGTCAACGTGGCCTCACGTACAAAAGCCCCTGCATACTGTTCCCCAAGTACACGAGCATTATCTGAGTCTGCATACGCACGAGTTCCATCGGCCCACATCAAAGTTGGGATTACCGAAGTTGAACCAAAGTGTCTCTTAACATAATCCAAGAACTGCTTCGGATTTTCCGAAGCTCCGTCAGCCAACTCCTTTTCCTACACCAGCCGAGCTTTCCTTAAGTGTTGTTTACACCTATTTCTAGCCCCGCGGTACCTAGCATAGGTCCTAGTTAGTGGAGCCGCACGGTAGGTCCTCCAGTACCTAGAACGCTTCTGGAGCAGGTGATTGCCAGTGGTATCTATCCACGGCGGCCGCGCCCGTGGCTCCTTTCTCCTCGCAAGCGGGATGTAGGGGGTAGACACTTCCGTGAGATAAGATTTAAATTTATCCCAGGCCGCCTGAACCGTATCAACCACCGAGATTTCGCAACGCGTCCCAGCAGCTTTGGTACGCATTGCCTGATAGTTAGCACGCCATATGTTTGGAAATGGCTTAGCAATGCTCTGGTGACGCCTGGTCAGACTAGACCTGAAATAAACAAACATGATCACTAGCACCTAAGGGAGAGCTGTAAGTGATGCCCATTACGAAGTCTAGTGACTTGGCAAACACTAGATCCAAAATAGACGGGAGTTGGGCGTCCATGTACCTAGTGGGGAGGTCCACGAACTGATACAATGGTACTTGTAGCGTAAGCTCGAGTAGATCTGCCCGAAAGTACCTTCTACCGAGTTGCAAGAAAGATCCGCCAAGCAAACTTCTGGTAGGTTGAAATCCCCCAGGATCAAACACCTGTTTGCGGATTGGGGGCGAATAAAGTCAAGCACCTCTTTGGACGCACTTCCAGGGCTTCTATACACAAGTACGACTGTAAATTGAGCTGAGGAAGTGTTACTCACTACCGACAGCGCTTCGACAGTTTTACCTGCCGTCTGAAACATGTAGGTGCGTGAAACGTCAAGTTCATACCTAACGTAAAGCGCAACGCCCCCGCCTTGTCGGCCAACGAAGCGATCACATCGAAATAGTGCGTGGCCAAATAGATGTACTTCACCGTCCGTGATGTCCCGAGACAGCCACGTTTCAGTGAATGCAAGTGTATCGGGATGAGACCCATCTACAAGCAGACCTATCTCGCACATCTTATTCCTTAGGCTCTGCACATTGCTTAGCACTATTTGAAGGTACTCGTAATGTCCAGCCCTGGGTCGTGCGCTACCAGTACTGGCACTGGTAGGGCGGAAAAGGACCGCCGGCTGACCACCCGAAAACCCACCAACCGGAGACCTTGTTCACCGGCCGCTCGCCTGGATTTGAGGTCCTTAATGGCCTCCTTAAGCTTCAGCCTATCCGCTAATGGGAGGTCTGGCTGAACACTAACATTAGTTCCCTTCAATTTGAAGGCAAACCGCAACAGCGCGTTGCTTTCCTCCGGGGTAGATAGGACTACCTGAAGTAAGCGCGGTCGAGGGTTTGGGGCGTTAACTGGGATGTTACCCAATCTAGTCATTTGCCTGACAATAACACCGGGAAACCCAGGCGGAAGACGTTACGTTAAGCACAACTTAAACCATTGTAGGTCGTCTAATGTACGTTCGGCAGGTAGTGCAGCAGTGGATTCCACTGCATTACGGAATATCACGCTGCCATCCATGAAAGAATCACCTCGACAAGGTGTATTTACCCCACGGGTTTTGGAATTTACATGAACCGCAACCGGCTTAGCCGCGGGAAACGAGACTAGGCGCAAGCTATCAGACGAGGTTGAAGCAACTGTAGCGTACGTCTTACGCTCTAGCTTGTTTGTCCAGTCCTTCTTGACGCTTTTTGAACCTGCCCGAAGAGTAGGGGCAGTTCTGTTCCGATTTCTCTTTCCTCCTGCAGGCGAAAAAGCCCGTGGCTCAACGTCCATGCCTGCCTCCACGTCCTTTACTCCTGGAAGACAAGATAAATAAATAAATAAATATTTATTCTCGACTATGCGAGGCACGCCAGTTGAGGCATGATCAGGTATGTACAGCTGTACAGACATTTTATGGGAACTGTAGTGACAGTAGAAAATTGTTCATATGTCCATGCTCGGAACTGTGCGATGGTGAACATGCGAAAGAACGATTTGGTTGTAGTGGGATCGGGATCCATTTGTTTGGACATAATCGCTCTGCCATATATTGCAGTCATACCTCGAGTAATATTAGATAAAGAATCCTGAGTGATCCATTGGAAGATAATTAAAGAGCAAGCTATCCAGTATGATGATTCTAATTGAGATGCCAGTGTGAAGTTATGGGCTGTGACTTTATTCGGTGGCGAGTCACATTCGCCACGTTGCAGTGTTGTTAAACGGCCATTTGTGGCTTTTTATAGGGAGAACGCTTGCCAGGCGAAAACCCACCACGTCCTGAAACACTGCCGCCAATCCATTGAATGGCAAGTTGAAACTGGCTATGTTTCTTGTTGTACCTTCTTCTGCTCCGTTATTCGCAGTCAAGTTGCGTCCCATTTTTCTGCTGACTGATGCGCTATGCGAGCGGCCATTGCGTGCCTGGGTCCTCTCCTGTTCCAGATCGGTAGGTCAGGAACTAAGCATTCTTTCTGGATATGATGTGTTGATCATCTGCAGAACCACGTGAAGTCTCGAAGAATATACGTTGAAATATGTTGAAGTCTTGGAGGACAGGTTAGGTTCCGAAGAAAGAATCGCAGATCCCCCGGAGTATGTAGTGAAATTGATTAGAGATTGTGGTAACCACGGCCATTTGAGCGGTCAAAGCGGATTGAAGAGCCTAGAATGACCGATTGTTCAAGCTTTGTTTTGGCTGGAGAATGTGCCTTCCGTTGTCGAAAGTCCTCCAGTCAAGAGATATGTGGAATAGGTATTGTTAGATAAATTGGACTCAGTGGTTCATGCCGGGGAAGAATTGATTGATTTGTCCGGTTAGTAAGTTGTAAAAAAGTTGATAATTTTCCGCTCATGTCCAGGTAGAGGAACTGTGTGCCTTGTATTGTTGTCGAAACGGAAGACAATTCCTTGGGTGCGTGTCGCCGTACGTTTGACAGACTCGGGAGAAAAAGGAAACGAACAGAGACAGCCACGCAGACAGAAGAAAGGAATGCATCTGGAGTGCAGTCAACCAATTGCGGCGATGCCTGAACTATTGTACCACTATGCATGTAATTGTTATTTAAATATCGCATATACACGTATATCATAAGTGGCGAAATACGACGAGAATCGAGCGGCACCCGGATCAGTAAAGTATGAAAGATTGAAGATGAAGCAGGAGTGTTTGGAGTAGGCGCAATAGTTTGAGTAGCACTCGATGTAGACCTCTGGGGTATTTTACCCCCTGCCTGCACAATCTTTGGTGAACCTGAGGGATTCGCATCACCAGGTGGTGTTTCCCGCTCAGGTGGTTGCATCTTGAGCGTCTTCACACCTTTCGGTTTGGGTGCGGAGGGTTTGCGCACTTTTCTTGCCCTCTTTCAACCATTCTTTTCCTGCCCAGGAGCCCGTGACTCGCCCTTCGTTTGTGGAGGGTCAACCATGCCGTCCGAGGCATGTGAGTCATCTATCTCAATGTGTACTGGAGCGTCCGGTAATATGAACGACCCATCAAGGGATGGACCGACAGCAGGGGGGACAGTTCGCTACAGAGTCCTCCTTTGCAATACTCAGGGGATTCATAATCAAGTCCACTTTAGAGTTGAGCGAGGCAAGCCCGACTAACGCCTTCTCAACCAATGTGAACCTGGATGCCAGTGCCTTAAATTCGGCACAGATGATAGCCGGGCACTTCGCTTGCTGAGTGCAACAATCAGCACATCTAAACAGGAGGTTTCCACTGGATGATAGCATAGCGTACTGGTTCTCGCGGAGGCCGGTGCAAACTTTGTGATACCAGCGGGAGCAAACATCACACTGCATACCACCAGATGAATCCGTAACTGGTCTCGAGCAGGCAGCATTGCAGCAAACTGCAGTGGACTCCTCAATCGAGGACCCAAAGATTTCATCCGCCTCGGTTTTTAGTAAGACGACCATGTTAAAAGTGGAAAACTGAGCAGAATTGAAAAACACGGATACAACGTAAAACGACCACAAAAATGCAAAACAGGGTGTGAAACGGGAGTAAAAAGGGGAACAACCGCAAAAATTACCAGTAAGCGTCAAGGAGACGCTATGTCCAGTAGCACTTTAATCCATCCAAAGTCACTTGGATCAGAGAAAATTGGATGTAACGGTTCCGTCAGAGCAGGTTTGAAATGCCGAGAGATGATCGGGCTGAAATGGACCGCACAGTAAACACACACGACAGTAACTCGACTAGTCTATGAATGCGTTAACACATGCAATCGGATGAGGAAGGAGCGTCACGATATCCAGCGAACGCAGCACGAAGAGATGCAACCAATCGGGCAGTCACCGACCACGCAAGGAAGAACACGATGGGAAGCAGCAACGTGTATCTCCGACAACCAACAACGAAGGTACAATCAAAACAAAACAAAACGCAAGTCGTTCAAAAATGATATAAAAGGTCCGTAGGTGCGTCAAATGGGAAACCTGTTCATAACGATTCATGCATTGTTCAACATGTTCGAGTCTGAAAAAGGAAAGAAGAAAGAGAGTTAAAAGTGGCGGTTCGTTCAAAGTCCCATTACAGTTTCGGTTTCGTTACACTGCCCCCCTCCTGCATGGGGCACTGCCCTCAGTGCCTCCGTGTCTGCTGCCGTAGCCATCCCGCCTTCGGGTGGTATCTCTACAGTTCCTTCCACCATAGGCAGGCATCCCGGGGGAACTATTCCGTCTGATGGTGCAGGGTTCGATGACGAAGTAGCTGGTTTCAATTGATTGTAATGAACAGTTAAACGTCTGATCACGGCTCAT
>CALYDF020008501.1:0-11595 GCA_944474145.2 Dicrocoelium dendriticum
ACTAAGAAAAAATTCGGGGTCACCAATTATGTAGTGAACTCGGACCCAACGAGAAATAAAGATGAATAAATGGTGATCAGAAAAGACAAGTCTCACAGAAGGGTTTCGACGTGGGTTAGAAGTCCAACCACATAAAACTTCCTAGTCCCCTTGCGTCAGCCACTCCGATGGATGACAAATGACGACGGTGAAACCAGTTGAGACGGAACGAGATCTGTAGATGAATATTGCTCTAGGTTAGAACGTAGTGACCGACAATGCCATAAAATCCGTGGCACAAGAACACAGAGAGAACACGTCGATTTGCCCGCGTGGTTCAAAAAGTGTGTTATTTATCAATCAAAACAAGTATACAAGGTTGATGTACAAGAATTGGTTGTAATAGGAAAGGAATGTACAATGAAAGATAAGTAAATTTACAGGCGCTACAACACCTTCCTAGTTATGTTCTGTAAATGCAATCTCCATGACTTCGTCAATTGGGAAGCTGACGGGGTATGGTGAGAACGGGCATTCTTGTCTCACACCGCTGGAGATATTGAAGGGTGGCGACAGCTTGCCGTAAGTCCTCTGCTCGTTCTACGCGCGTATAATGCTGGGATAATATTTACATATTTCTCGGACACACCTTTCCTGAGTAGACTATTCCAAAGGGCACATCGATCAACCGAATCGAAGGAACCGTTGATGTCAACGAACACGACTACCGTGGGCAGCCAATATGTGTGACGGTGCTCCAACAACTGACGCAAGGTGAAGATGTGATTGATGCCGCCACGACCCCGACGAAAGGCGGGTTGCTCCTCACGAATCTGGCTTTCACGACCGCCAGTCAGTCTGTGATGGGTTACGGAGGCAAGTACTTTGGAGGTGATTGGGAGCAGACTGATTCCTCAACGGTTGCCACATTCCAAAAGCGAGCTCCTTTAATGCTGGGAACGATAACGGAGCGGTTCCAGTCGGTTGGGACTGTCTCATGCTGCCACAGTTTCACTAGTAATTCATGTATGTCATGAACAAAAGCAGAGCCTCCGAATTTGAAGAGGACTTGAGAAAAATTTTCTGGTCCCATGGCTTTGTTCAACTTCAACAGTCCGGTCTCACGTTTGACTTCTAAGCAATAGGGCGGACCCAAAGGGACAATCTACGGAGCAGGGCGACCACTGCCGGTGAGGAATCGGACAATTCCGGCCGATTAAATTGCTTTTCAAAATGCTCAGCCAAACTCTCCAAACGTTTTGACAAATTGTGGATAGGCTGTCCACTCTCCTCAAATGTAGTTTCGCTTACGCCAGATCTCCTGCTGTCCGTTTCCCGTATCAGACGGAATAACTTACGATGCTTGCCAAGGGCAGCGCTTACTTCCATCTCTAACGCACGATGAGACCACAGTTACTCGCGGTCTCTCTTCAGGCTAGCACGGACTCTTGCCCGGAGCTACATGCGAGTTTCATTGTGTTCGCTTCCAGCCGAGATATGACGGCGAGCGTCGATAAGTTCCAGAGACCGCGAAGAGACCCAATGTCCATGTTGGCTATTAGACCTACCAAATGAGGATTTGTCTGCTGCTAGTAAGGTCTGGTGAACATGTAACCAGTGATTATCAATTGTCTCCAGTGAGCGCTTACTCAACTCGCATATCAGCGTACTTTGATAGGTATTCAGAACAGCTGGCTTTGTCAGTTGGCTGGTGTCAATGCGCTCACAGCGTCGTCGTGGGCGTCCGCCAAAACGCATCCCCATGTCAGCACATACAAGTGCATGATCGGTGTCCACACATGTGCTCCAAATCGAGCAACAGTTCTGGACGCAGCCTCTCCAACGGTACGTGCTTGCAATGTGATCGATTTGCGTCCAAGGCTGGTTCGAGGCTGGTGGGCGGCAAGTCACCCTCCGGCGAGTACTGTGTTGAAAGGTAGTGCTCGCGAGAAATAAGCGAGGATCTTCACACAGATGGAGTAACCGCTCACCGTTATCATTACGGGAGCCTACACCTTGCTGACTGCCCAGATGCATTTCATCAGTGGATAAGTTTCCAACTCGAGCGTTCAGATCCCCCGTCAGCACTACAGTGTCCGTGCTTCTTCTGTGGCGAAGGAGCTGGGTCAGTTGGCGGTAGAAGTCGTTCTTTGCCGAATCATCGCTAAAATTTGTAGGCGCGTGGGCAGCGATGATGAATAAACACCTATTAATCCCGCGCGGCTTCGAAACTTTGAACGAGCCAGCCTGTCGGTCCGCACACATCCGGCAACTGATTGGAATCCAATCAACCAGAGCAGCTTCACCTTCGGGCAATACCAACACCAGCTTGACGGATGCTCGAAGTTGCATCGTCACCGGATAGGCGCGATGAGAATGTGCTGTTAGTGTCATCTGCAGCGGATCGCAGAGTGAGCACGGAGCTCGAGTTTTGCAGGCGGGTCTCCGATAAGCAGCAGTGTTGGTGGAGAGGGTCTCAAATGTTCGGACAAGTGCTGCCGGTTGATCGATCTGTAGCAATGTGCGTACATTGAGGCATGCCAATCTGAAGGATGATCGAGTGCTTCAAATGGAAGCCGATGAACTGGAATGGACCGCTTTGTTGGACATGGGCTTGTCGACAGAAGAGGAGTGACGCTCCGCGTTAGCATGTGACTTGAAATTAGAAGAAAAACGCCTAGCGAAACATATTGGGGGAAGTCCAACAATGGGAGGGTTGAAAACTCGGGGTTAAAAGTGAAGTTGGACCGCGACGGTATGAGTGAAAAAGCGTAAGAGGGGGAATAAGAAGACAGGATGGCTTGAGCAGTAGCATCCCTACCCCTATCCACCCTGCTCGATGCAGCAGATAGGACACCGTTGATTATCCTTTGCGGTGGCCAGAGAATCCGAAATTTGTTTGAAGAGATTCATTGTATTGCGTGGGCAGAATACTGTCATGTTGCCCAGGCCTATACAGGAAAAGGATTAGGGTTCTCAACCAAAGCCTTTGGTTCAAAACCTTACCGCAAGGCACCGGCTTTGGAGTTGGGCTACAAAGAGTCCGTTTTAAGGAATAAGGTGCCACCCTCATTCCAACCCCCAACCTGGGGGACCAAGATTGGCAGGGATCGCCTCCTGCGCTGACCTATGTTGGGGATCAGCTAGAAGTCGTTCAGAAATTCAACTACCTGGGAAGTTGTATCAGCGTCCATGAGATTGTAGATGAGATCACGAACCGTATATTAAAGCTCGAAGTGCTTTTGCTAGTATTCGCCACCTATGGCGGCGGCGCGACATCACTCTCGCCCTGAAGGGTAGAGTGTACAATGCAGCGGTACGTTCGACCATACTGTACGGATGCGAAACCTGGCCCCTCAGGTCGGCGGACTTGAAGAGGCTAGCTACGTTCGACCATCGGTGCCTTCACAGTTTGGCTCCGCTCTGGTGAGAATACCGCGTGAGCAACGAGCGTGTTTGACGCCTTGTTTTCGGCACAGCAAAAGGCACCGAATCACTCAGCACCGTTATTTCACGCCCCAGGCTCCGATGGGTGGGCCACGTGTTGCGCATGCCAGTCTGCAGCGCCTGTAAATTTACTTATCTTTCATTGTACATCCCTTTCCTATTACAACCAATTCTTGTACATTAACCTTGTATACTTGTTTTGATTGATAAATAACACACTTTTTGAACCACGCGGGCAAATCGACGTTTTCTCTCTGTGTTCTTGGGGACCAGGACTCTCACATCTGGCGGGAATGGGTTTGCCGGCCAAGACCAACCGGCACAGCCAGTAGTATAATGGTAGCGTAGGATAATGATATGTAGTTAGTTAAATTGTAAATGATGTAAATTATCGATTAGCATCTGTATGAATGAAACGAAGTCCTGTAGCTTTTATAGTGCAGTAGTTTACTGTAACCTTGGTAGCGGGTGCCCGGATTTTCCAACTGCATAAATGGGTCTAAAGTGGACCTATGTTATTGGATAAGTAAATATTGCGTTCCGTTGATCAGAAAATGAAGGGAAGCCTTTTTAAGGTAGTATATGAAGAGTAATACACACAAAGTAAACAGGAAATGCGTATTATGCTTACCTCAACATGCTGCTATGTGATGTTGCTTTTGCGTAATTAATAAGTAGGAATGTTAGCGCGCTATGGAAAATAGGTGGATAAGAGTAGAAATTGCTGTAGGAATAATATGTCCATTACAGGGTGAACGTGTTTGATAGATATAAGCCTGTTGACATCGTGATATGTGCATACATAATCACATAACAGACGTGTTATGTAACGCTTATGTAAAGCGGAACAAGGATGTGTAAGCGTCAGTTGCAGGTCGGAATGCCCCGGGGCACACTAAATTCAATGATGTGAGGTGAATTGTAGGTCGAACTGCGTGTTAGTCCCTGTTATACATGTGGTGCCTTAATGCTCTTTACGGCGGAATGGGAAGCTATAGGGGGCATAAATTGTCGATGAAACATGCTATATATATATATATATATATATATATACGGATTTCAGGAGCAGCAGTTCTATGTATTAGTATGTTACGGTTTCAAAAATGTAAACGCATATATTTATATATTAATATATCCATTTACTTTCATATAGCCTTATGTTAAATGCATATACGCATTAATAACCATATGCGTATATACACAAGTATGCATTTATCTGTTTATGGAAATGAGGTTAATAACGCTTTCAATTATATATATATATATAATGTTGTAGGGAAGTGAAAACATCTGCTTGATTATAAATGTGTGCGTTTCTATTTTTGCAAAATTATTTAGATAAGAGATGGCATTGCTGATGCCTCTATCTATCTTCCGCTATATGGTTATGTGGGAATACGTTTGTATAGTTAATAAGGTAGCACGGATAATCGGCGTTATGCTGTGTAATAATGCGATGCGTTATTATTGTTTGCATAACTTACCTACTGCAGCTTCCCGTAACTGGAGTTAACAGTACCGAAGTGTATGTTATTTTCAACTCGGGGATCTGATTGGCTTTTTCCATATGTGCTTGAAACACTAACTAAATATGTGCTTGCCAGTGTTCATGAAGTTTAAGCATTACCTGCTCTTGTACATCGCAAAGTATCCAGAATAGAAGAAGCAGTATACGCATGTTACGAATATCATAATACGGTTATTATTAATATCACCAAGGGGAATTTATCATGTGCAGCAAATGCGGAAAGTATATGAAGCATAATCAATAATAGGATGGCAAAGAAGAAATGAGGGAAATCCATTACTAGGGTTGATAAAATTACACACAATTATCCCACAAATGTACGCAGGACCACATGTTTGGTTTATGTTGCTGCGATGATGAACGGTACATTGTAAGGCCATATGATTCGCACACAGGTAGCATTTGTTTGTGCACTCAACGGGACTGTGGTTTCGCCTCGGTGGGCTGCAAGGTTGATGCATGGCAAAGTATCATATGTTATATGGCAGTGTTGTCCTAGTGGTCATTAAAGAAGCATGCATTTATGGTTTTACTGCGGTAAAGTAACTGCGCTTATTACGCCTACATATGTTTTACAGGGAAACCTGAATATGGCCTCCAGGTGCACTTCTTTAATGGGTTCCAGGACCCCACGTGGACGGCCTTCACTTAGACTACGTTTGTATCATGACATTTACATCAATATAGGCACGGGGAATGCGTTGCTTATTGGCTGCGCAGGCCTTGAAGGTTTGTTTTTAGTAATGGTGTATTGGTCGCATATCATTAGTGTCCTTATGGACATGGCAATGTTCGCAATTTTTGATATTAGTCCACAAATACGTCTGTTTATTAAGCTCCTAATGGTCCGTCATTGGTGGTACGGGAATAACGGCTGATGAATGAAATAAGATAGAAGCTGTATTCACCAATGAATGGTTTTAACTTTGCACATAACAGGGGCATTATGTTTGCCACTAGGGAGTTTGCAAGGCTTAGCGTCATATACCTGCATGACTGATACTAAAAAGTCTTTGTATGTGTCACGGCGGTGGCATCATAATAAGCACGGGGGTGGTCTCCAATATAGGCCGTGCTGACCTACATTAGCAGTACTTATGAAGTGCTTATAGCAGGGGTAGCATGCTTTATTATGGATAGGAGGGCAGCCACAGAGGTATCGTTAGGGCGGTGCGTCAAAGCAAACGCAATGTATGGGCATTGTGAACGGTAACGATACAAGTTTTACGGGATCACGTGGTAAATAATTGGTTTCCCTCATGGTTTTCAACTGCGTTTAATGCCTTATGCCGCCTAATGGTGAAATATGGAAATGGTAACAAAAAGGAGACACCAAAGGAACACTGCCGTCTGTACTGATTCCGAATATCCCCGTCATCATGGGGAGCGTGCGAGGCGCTCTTGACCCAGGACGCGGGAGCACTGAGGAATGGTTTATGGATATGTGTTCCGTACACACACATGGAAGCAATATGCATGTAAATAACGCAGCGTTGACTTACTTCATCACACGTTACCGCTGTCGGACACCTCCCGTTAGTGCTTTGAATGGTTCATGTTAAAGAAGTTATAACGGAAAACACCTGGAAATAAGGAAGTGGAGGATAGGTTTTAAAAATAGCATAAGGTTTCTATGCCTAGTTACCTATAAAGTCAAGATGATGGTGCATACGGAAGATAGCACTATTGAACAAACAAGCGCAACAATCGTCAACGTTTTGGTCTGACATTATCACGTACCTTGTTGGGTAGTCGGCTTTCCACGTGGTGTGGTGTCCATGTATAGGACACTGAATGCGCTGGAATGCAGTTGTTTGCATGCAGGCGGAATGGTAATTCACATCAGCGGACGTAGGCTGTAAGCAAAAGTAATGAGGTTAAACAGCTTCCTTACCTGTTGTTGCGAGATCGGCACCGCAGACGTACTGCATGGTACGAGTAGGTTGAAATCCCATAACGGACGTCAATGGGAATTACATTTTGTCTACGTGTGTAGTTTTCCGCGTATGCGAATGACGTAACTATGAGTTACCAGTTAATACACCGGTTATCTCCTGTTCAATGTTTCCGGTGCGAAGGTGTGTTGTAATCACCAACGAATGCGGCAATGAGAGAAATCGTAACTGAAGAGGTTGTTAGATTATAGGATCAAAGGTTCTATTGTACCTGGCGCGTTGTCTGCAAATAAAGTGAAATGTGTTACAATGAGTTTCGCAGGGTATCCGAAGAGTACTGAGCAGTACTTTAATCGGCGGACGATTACGGGCCCATCCACTGCACCTACATGCCAGTGTTCCAACCGCTGCAAGGCGTCCGGTGTGTATGGGATACTTACAGACGGGGAACGCATGGCTATAGGACAGTGTGTGGCCCTGAGAAGGGCCTTTGGGTCGTTCACGCATAGACGGATGACGGGGGCGCGTTAGTTATCTGAAATGCAAGCGCAGTGGGGAAGCTGAGTAAGGCTGCTGCAAGCGTGGGAGGTGGGCATGTTTACCATTTCTGTAGAAGGATAAGGGGACTTCATAAAGCTCAATAACGTGTGATAATGCTGGTGCCGGTTACCGCAAGTGGCGAAGTAAGCGGAAGAAGGTAAACAGGACGGCGGCATGGCGGAGGACGTTGGTGGTGTGTTACTTGGGCTAAAAGCAGAGCATATACATTTAATGCACTTGCCATTACACATAGAAGGCTTCAGTGTGACTGCACACGGTGGCTAAGGCTACTGCATGTGCTGAAAGAGGACAACATTACCGTTTCTGTGGATGCATAAGTGAGTTAGGCAAGCGCACTTACTGGTTTCCGGGCGGCGGCTTGACACTGCGTGTGCATGCGGAGGATGTTACACAGAACGGCGGCATGGCGGAGGACGTTGGTGGTGTTTTGCTTGGGCTACAGCAGAGCAAATACATTTAATGCACTTGCCAATGCACATCGGAGGCTTCAGTGTGACTGCGAACGGTGGCTAAGGCTACTGCATATGCTGAAAGAGGGCAACATTACCATTTCTGTGGAGGCATAAGTGAGTGAGACAAACGCACTTACTGGCTTCCACATCTGAAACCTTTCCTATGTGATTCAAGGAAAACGTACCTGCTCGTAAGAGGGATACCTTGCAACCAATGCGTGGATCAGGTAACACGTATTATAACCGTTGACTCTTCGATAACATGCAAGGCGACGACCGACATGCAATACCTGTAAAGTCGCAGTGCATGCATCTCACACGGACAAGCATTAGCTGCCGTGCACTGTTGAAAGCAACACGCTCAGTCAAATCCGAGACGCTTACGTGGTGCACCATGTTCTACTCGTGCTAAGATCAACGTAATACTCTCGTACACTTACCGTCCAAGGACCTTCCGTTGAACGCGGATCTCCTTTTTCAAGAACGGCAGTTATTCGTCGCACAGGAAACAAGTGAACCTTCTTTCCCCAGCATACCCAACGCAGGATTGGTGGAACCAGGCTTCACAACTGTCACAACAAACCCATTGAACATCAACACTGTCCGTTTCGTTATTATCCTCCCGCAAACACACCCCACATACATCCATTTCCGGACGCTTTACGGAGGGAGTCCGACGCTTTCGCTTGCTATCGGAGGACCGATAAACCGCCGAAGTAGTGGTGCTAAGATGAAGAAAGGACAAGCCATGTGCCGTTGTTGATGCTTCCGGTACCTCCGTAACACGCAACGTAATGGGAGACTTGCGTTTCCGGGAACGTAAGCACGGCGTGACACCTACACCCCGCATGGTTTCTGTTGAAGCATCATCACCGTTCGCAAATCCGTTGTCTTCTGGCACCGGTACTTCGCTAGTACTGGGCAAGGAAGATGGAACTACGGGTAGAACACTTCCAACGGCGTTATCATCCCGTACGCTAAGTAATCGCCGATATTCATCACTGCTCAGCGGAACCGGTTCCGTGCACCGTGGAGTAGTGCAGTAAAGCTTCACATTGCTATCCGTGGCAAAAACCTCCGACAGCCGTTTAAAACTTCGCAACAACTCCTGAAATCGTGATGTGCCGAAGCTGCACAGGTGTATTTTCAACTCAGAAAACACCTCTTCCGCCTGCCGCAATTTCGTAGCCCGTCCAACGGGTCTGACTTCCAGGATGTGGTCTGTCTCACGAATGGTTACATCGCGCAACAACGAAGCCTCCGACACACTGCCCTCTGCATCCTGTGTCCGAACATTCCATCGGCAATTAATCCAAAGTGTCGACATACCGACACCTAGCCTTGCGGTTACGTGACACATATGGGCACAAGGCATACACCACTGATGATGGAACTCACAGTCACAGGAATCCACTGTCACAGAGTAGGAACGGGTAACAGTACCACGAGCACAACGAACTAAACAGTGCGGACCAACTACATCCACAGCTACGATACCTGCACCTCTCCAATGCTTCAGAAATTGTTTGCGAGCGAACGGAAGAATACGGGCCAACATCGGTGCCGCCATGCACATTTCCGGGGGTGGTATGTACGGGGACGCGATATGCCTCCCAAGAATCTGCTGTCTCTCCTGAATCAAGGTGTTTACACGATCAATCACCACCGTAAACAGAGTATGTAGCGATGACTGCTCCGTAAGCTGCCTCTTCAGGTGCTTGTTTTCGTTCTCAACACGGTTCGTTGTAGCGCAACCAAATAAGCACACATCCCGCAACCTGTGCGCAGCCCAGGACGACGTACATGACAGCCACGTCCGTTGTAAGTAACCATAGCATTCCGCATTCCTCACGCGGATTGCTCTCAGTACCTTGTCGAATTGCTCCACATCACGTGTATAGATCAATTTATGCAGCCACTGCCGCAGAACGCTTCTGTCCGCTGAACTCGTCTCCGATAGACGAGTAACCCGGCGTGACATATCCCTCAACACGTGAAAACGGCAATACACCACCGACGCGTTCGGATACGCCAACGTCATTGCCCGCACCTGCGCCATGCATTTATCCATTACAACAGTACGTACCGATTCGGTGCACGGTAGCATCTCTTTCATTGCTTCCACAGCTTGCCGGTAGCTGCGGTACGTTTCATTGGGCAGTAACGCATAGAAAAATGAATACCCCACACCAGTTACATCCACCAGCATACAATGCCACAAAATATACCCCCATAATTAACCTGGTGAGTCGCATCCGCCAATATCACCTCGCAGTATTGTGCCGCAATAGCCTCCATAACCGATGGTACGAAGAACAAAAATCTCACCACCTTGCCCTCCTTCACCACACGACAAACGCCGTGCCGCTCCAACAATTCCGTTACCTCCCCCACCTCCCCCGTTTTTCGCTTCCGGTGTCGCCTTCGAAGCAGCTTCACATCATCCGCGTTCAACGTCCGCCCATGTGCCATGGATATGTACTTACGTATTTCCCTCCCACTTTTGAAAACGGACATCAGGGAATACACTTCCTTTTCCTGCGCCTCCGTCAACCGCCTGTTTTGCGGATACAGCCAGGGCTTGCCAACATGGAAAGCGTGACAATGACACAAATTTGATTCCCCTCGTTCGTAAAACTCGCCCTTCAGCTTGAAAGAAAAATGCGCCTTGCAATCCAACATCCTGTAACTATATAGCATTTGTTATACCATGAGAATATCAACTTACCGTTTCCCACGAACATTGCTACGCTTACCATGAACACAGCGATACTGAACGTATTGGTACGGGTACCCCTCAGGCAATCGCTTCCCCGTTTGCCTTTCATAATGCGCCCGAGTCACCGCCGTATGCTTGTAAAACGCTGTGGCAGTTGCAAATTGAAATTTCCTCACATCGGACTCAACCTCCTCAAATTTCCGATAATGTGTACGCAGCAGCAGACAGAATCTCTCAGAATCATCCACCATGATGACAATTACGAATGTGGCGCCAAGTGATTTCCAATACTAATGCAGTCTGGCACAACAACGAACTATGACAATCACACTGACCTTATTGCATACAAAAAGTACACAGCGTTAACATGTGCACCCATATATATATATACAAAATTTCCCTTAGCTTCTAAGCTTCCCGTTGGCCTAGCATAGCTGCCGAACAGAACCCATCGCTAGGCAAAACTCAGATGTGAGAGTCCCGGTCCGTGTGTTCTTGTGCCACGGATTTTATGACATTTTCGTTCATTACATTCTAACCTAGTGCAGTACCCATCTACAGATCCCGTTCCGTCTCAACTGGTTTCAACATCGTCGTTTGTCATCCACCGGAGTGGCTGACAAGTTCAAGTTCAAGCGGGACTGGAACGATAGGATGGTCCCGTGAGTGTTCCTTCTTCGGCGGGTCGTTGAACTAGAAGTTGTCGAACTTTGAAATACTGATGGACCTAAAACAAAGACCGCATCACACCCTGTCCAACCAATTAATGCCCACGTATCCTGCCCTAGCAGTCTCTGCTGGGTAGGTTACGTGAAGTAAGGAAGAAAAACGTAAACGCAGGAGGCAAAAGAGAAAGTGGTAAGAGCTAAACAAGTGGAATACCAAGATATTTGAGTCAATAAAAAAGAACTGAAAAGTGAAGGTGAGTCATCTAGGAAAAAGGAAAGGTTTGCTGTTGCCACTCAAGAGCATCGAGCTGGCGCGCAAAACCCTTAATCGTAGGTTCCAAACCAC
>CALYDF020008502.1:0-11676 GCA_944474145.2 Dicrocoelium dendriticum
ACAGGATTGGAGTAGGTATCATACACCTTAACTTGTATGCTTGGGCCATTCAGAAAGTTGGTGACTAAAGAGAGAGTCTTCCCCGAAACGGCAATTCCCGGGTTTTGAGGGGACGTATGTGAGGAACTTTGTCAAGTGCCCAGCTGAAGTCAACGAAAACGGTATCCAGGCGATTACCGGCATCCAGCGACCTCGCCTACTTTTCTCTGGCAATAAGCAAGTTAGTGATACAGGAACGTGCCTTCCGGAAACAATGGTGAACGAATAAGAGGGTTTTCAGGCTCTATAGGTGAAGATTTAGGAGGCTTGTGGGAATTATTTCCATGACTGTACAAATTATCAATGTCAGAAAAATGGTCCGGCAGTTTGCAGGATCCTGACAATCTCCCTTGCACCTGGGCCTCACGGTAGCCGATTTCCAAGCCCTCGGGAGGCGTCTGGCATCTAGGGAAAGCCGAAAATTTGGCAAACAGGAGAAGCAATGTGCTGAGCCACTGTCTTGAGAAACAAGGGGTGTAGATCATCGGGGCCCAGTGAAGAGTTCGGATTTAATTCAAGAAGTAGTCTCATAACCAAGTCGTCGTTGAGCTCAATATGCTCTAGTGTAGAGGAGTGTGGTGATAAGGTAACTGGGAAATGGAGCTTCGGTGGAAAAGATGGAGGAATAAAGCAAATCCAGGAGATCAGTTTCTGCATCATCCTCACACAGCAACGTATCAAGATAACTAGAATACGGAGCAGGTATCCCATATCCAGTTTGTTACTCCTTTCCAGATACGAGAAAGGTAGTCTGGGAGTGGTCTTGTATATTTCCGCCAAACGAATTTCGTACTGTTATCGTTTCTCGTGTTTCTTTTGTTTGCAAAGGTTCCTAACCGCATCGTAGCTCAAGTAATCTAAAGCCGATGTTGTAGACCTAAATCCATCCCTTAATTGGCGTCGTTTGCCCATAAGGCTCCATAACCCATAATCGATAAAAGTAAGGCGTTTGGAAAACTGTTTCCTTTAACAGAGAGGGACAATTTGACCAGTGAGTGACATCATTATTTTATATAAGAGACCCCACGCGTCGTCAACGTCTAGGTACCCAGGAACACAGGTGTTTTCTACCTCTAGCTAAAGTGTATAATGAGGATGATGATGAATGCTCCAGCCTAAAGTACTTGCAGCAACTCTCAGACGGTGGGTTCGCACGCCAGAAATTCCGATGGTACACAATCTGGTCATGAATGGTGAGACGGCGTGTCCATTCAAACGAAACCACACAGTGATCATTCTCGCCAATAGGTTTTAGTACAGTCAAAAAGAAGCCGTCTGATTAGATCCGTGAGAGTAGGACGTCCAAGACGTGTGGAATCATGCGTGGATACTGTCCAGTGGGCACTGCAACATGCTGCAACAGATGATAACCAAGAATAGTTTCGAGGAGAAGACATTCGAAAGAATCCGGTGAGAGGTTACAATGGAGCGGATCCCAACCAACAGCAGGGGCACTATAGTCGTCCATTATCAGACAGCCTCTAGCACTGTCATGCTTCTTTATCGAATCGAGTAAACAAGTTCCGGACCCCATAAGTGCTCTGTAAATGATACCGACCATGAGAGACCTACACCCGTCACGAATGCGACATCACAAAAGGTCAGCAGCATCGGTGCCCTGAGGCTCTCCTTCCAGTACAGAATCACAGGACTCCCAGACTTCAATCCGGAACGGCCGGCCCGAGAGAAGTGCTACCCCGAAATTTGAACTTCGGAGTCGAGTATTTTCATAGATAACTATGTCTCTGTGAAAGTTATTCAACCCGGTTGTTTCCCTGAAGCAACGAGTTGAATTGCGTTAAGCTTGTTTCTTGTGCTATGCACACTGACAGTTATCACTTGTGTCCCATCCGTTAACCTTGTACAATCAATCAATCAACAACATCAGTACATCAGCCCCTTGAACTGATACTTCGCTGCCGTACAACGATGATTTATAGAATAAAGGATAATAAGAGGGAAACATATCGGAAAATACAAATGTCCTAAGCAAAGATTCAGGGTCCAGGCGCCTACATCTTGTGTTAACAACATACCGTCACAAACAGCTGGCTATCGAGCAAAGATAAGACGGCATCGGCGAGACGTTGCGGACAAACAGGTGCCACCGAACAACAGCAATGCTCCGCAGACAACGATGACCAAAGACTTGAAGGCGCCTCAGATCTTCAGACCGAAGGGGCCAAGTTTCACTACCACAGCGCAGAACGTCCTTCACTGTGGTCTTGTAAACGGCTTTTCAGACGGAGGGAAACTCCTTTCTGTTGCCAAAGATGTCGCAGGTTCAAGAAGGCAGTTGTGGTTTTGAAATGCGTGAACTGACTTCAGCTTTTATGCATTCATCGTTGCTGATACAACTGCCAAAGTAAGTGAATCTATCAAGCACCCCGAGTTCCTCTTCATCAAGGGTCCAGGTGTCATGAAGTGGCTGGTCCTGTAGCAACACTGCACTTGGAGATGCGAAGCGCATACCATAGCGCATACTCTAGAGAGGCTATTCAGCGTTGATTGCGCCGCCACAACATGGTCAAAAAGAAAAACGATATCGTCGCATATTGCAGGTCAACTAGTTTTTCATCAGGTAGGACCTCGACACCTACATCGTGTGATTCCGTGAGGGAACACTCTATGATGGAGTCCACGACGAAACTGAACAAGAGCGGGGAAATCGGACAATCATGATGACCATTTGCTGTCGGAAAGCTATCCAACAGGTCAGCTGACGCGGCCTATAGTGCTCGAGTATAGTAAGGTCAGGTCTGTTTCCAAGGATGAAAATAAGATCCCGTCTGCAGAGCGTCCTGTTTCTTGTACGGGAAAACGAACCAGGGCCCCAATACTTCGACTTCGGAGTTGTCTTCCTTGCATCTGCAAAAGAAATGAAGCAAGACAAGAGCAACCGCTGTATTTGCTTTGATCACGGTTTAGTACAATTGCCAATAAATTTACAACAATTAAGAAAAACGATCCGGCCAACACTTATCCAGCACGTTTTTGAAGGCTGTTACAATGGCACTTTCAATTAATGCAGAAGAAAGTTTGTTGCAATTATTAACAACACGAGTTGCAAAGAACTTGGTCATAATCTCCAGCCTAGACTTCTGATGCCTAATTTTAAGTTCTTGTCCCCGTAGGTCGGATGCAGCAAGTTCTAACAAATCTGAGGGCATGATCCCGCTGAGGTCCTTCATAATCTTGAACGTTTCTATCAGGTCAGCCTCTGTTTACAAGTTGTACATCGTCTGAAAAGACATAGCAAGGGTTCTCGAGGGGCGGAGTCAAATCATTGATATGTAAAAGGAACAACAGCTGGCCTAAAACAGAGCCCTGAGGAACATCGCTGTGAGGGGTACCCTCAGTTGAGCAGGAGTCATCGATTCAAAGTTGGAGGGTTCTCTTGTAAAGAAATTCTGCTATCCAATTCAACAGCTGGGAAGATATGCCAAACCGTGACAGCTTTTCAAGTAAAAAACAATGGTTGACAGAGTCAAAAGCTATAGCAAACTTCGACGGATGCTATCATCAAGACAGCGAGGTACCTCATCCAAAAAGGACTAAATGTTGGTAAGGCATAACTTCCGCTTGACGAAGCCGTGCTGCTCCGCTCCTACCAAGTTATGAGCAACTAAGTGCCCACAAATCCGATTCCTGATAAACTTTTCTAAGCATTTGAGCTGACTGGCCTATGGTTTCCAGGGGTTGATCTAGAGCCCCCTTTATGAATTGCTACAACAGCTGCGTCTTGCCAGTCTTGTGGCAGCCTACCTTCCTGAATTGACATGTTGCACAAACCCAAAACAGGATACTGGAGTATTGTAGCAAGCGGTTTGATGACAGCAGAATGCACATTGTCAGGTCCAGCCGATTTGCAGGGGTCTAAGTATGTCAGAACATCGAGGACCTCGGATGCATTCAATGGGGTGTTTGACATTATACTCTCAAGTTGGCGATGAGGAGATAGAACAGGCGCTATCAACACAATAAACTTTTTGAAAGGCGTGCAGCAAGACCTGTGCTTATCCGCATCATCTGTAGAGTGGCAACCGTCCTCCATGATTAAATTATCGACCACCTCTCTCAAAGAAGCACTCGACTGAACATAAGTGTAGTATATCTTCAGATTTGGCTTCAATTTCTGGGTAAGCATTAGCGCATAGTGATATTTAACATGTCTGCAGTTTGACTGCTAAATTTCGGGATCATTTGTAGTGTAGTAAACACTTACACCCTCCGTTTCTTGAAACATTTTCCAAGGACCATAGTGCTTCTTTATAGCCCCAGCAATTCGCCGACGCCACCAGTGGCTTATTGGGATGCTTACTGCGGCGCAATGAAGCAAATTCGTCCGGCACTTGAAAAGTCCATCTTCGATTATGCTCCACGGCTTGCACTTGTTTAAGAGCCCCATTGAACTTATATTCGCTTTTCTTTGGTGAGTCCGTTCCAATTTTTCGTGGTCCATTTCGTGAAGCTTTTTCATCCACTTTCACTGAGTTTATAGTTCTCTGAACCATAGATTCAGTCTCTAAATATAGTGAGTACGAGCAGACTGTTTATTGAGTCACTCTGGCAGTTCCTCCGTGTATGGAGATAGACACGGCCTTATAGTTCACTAACTTAGAAACAGAATTTGCTAACAAACGTGTGACAGGTGGCTTAGATAAGTTCAACAAACTGTTATCTCGTCTACCCATAGATGTCACTGTCCAGCTTGGCGATTTGATTGTAAGGGCTGAGCAGATTAATAGTTATAACGCTCTGAAAGAGGCAAACTTTCACAGATCTTGCCTGCATTAACTCTTTTACGGTTTGCACTTAGGAAGGAAAAAACAGTCGACATTTACTAGATGCGTCGTCTCGTAAATGATCGTAGCATGGAATCTTTGCTTTAGGAAGTTCAACTGCAACGTTTACCTTAGCACGTGAGGCTGTCTTATGCCTCGGCAAGTATAAACCGTTGTCAGAAAGTGCCGAAATTGCAGACAGCGTACTGGAGCGTTATACTAAGCTACGTTGCGCTTCGCCTAGCATGCTCCGGTCAGCTGATGCGCCTCATCGAGTACAAACTGTCGCTTCATTAAACGACAATGCAAGGAACCTGCATTCAACGCAGGTCATTGTAGACGAAATAGCCTCACACAAACGAAAGTCCAACCTTTGAGGCTAAACCAGCAATAGAGTAGGGAGAAACCGTTCGTGTAGTCGCGCTCATAGTACTACACGACGCTCTTTAGGCCATTACCATGCGCGCTTCGGGTGGCGCTGCTAGAAATCGCGTTAAACCTTGCACTTTTACACCAACAAAGAAGAAGCGTGCTGAACAAAGCAGACAGACGACATCAGATTAAGTCCGATAGAGACCAAAGACAACGGTCAACCGATGCCCAACAACGATGGCTTAGAATAAAGTGATAGACAAATACTGGTGACTAACGTCGCTACTCAAAACAGCGGGTGGTCTATTCAAGATAGCCAAAAGAATCTCAGGGATCATGTTCCTAGTGGACACTGGAGCGGTAGTCAGCCCGATCCCACCAGGCCCAAACGAATCGAGTAAGCGGCGGGCAACAAAGCTACGTGCCGCCAACGGAAAACCCATCGCAATTTATGGCCAGCATTCCCTAACCATCGATCTTGGCCTTCGACGTAAATTCCGTTGGATTTTTACAGTAGCTACTGTGCCACTTTCTATTTTCGGAATCGATTTTCTTCATCATTTCGATCTAATGGTCGATACTCGTCAGCGAAAATCAATTGACAAACAAACAAGTCTCCATTTTCGGAATTGAGACGTCTTGCGAAACCGTCACTCCCATTCATCCTGTCACAAGTCGACAAAGACTTACTAGAACTGTTCACTCAGTTCCTACAGTTAATTCGCCCTTCTAACGCTATTCTTCCTGTAGCAACTAACGTAACGCACCACATACGAACAAGTCTCCGTTCGAGCACGACGTGTCGCTCTTGATAAACTGAAGGTGGTCAAAGCGGAATTCGACCATATGGTCGAACTTGGTATTATCCGCCCATCTGAAAGTCAGTGGGCTTCACCTATTTACCTGGTGCTAAAGTGAACTGGCGACTGGCGATCGCGTCGTGATTATCGGACACTGAAAAGTCGCCTTGCCCCGACAAATACTCTTCCAGAGATCCGCCACTTATACTATGTCTCAAAATTCACGGCAGACATACGAGTGTAAAACTTTGTCGCAGCGGTGTTATTCAAAGCAGTTCAATTACACCTGATCACAGCATCGATCTAGCAGCAATGACCGCAGCACAACAGATCGACCTGGAGATTGATCAACTTCAAATGTCCAGCACCTTCTCCGTCCTCTCCGTTCCGCTATCTGCTTATAAAGCATTTTTTGTCAAGCGTAACGAGTCACGCATGCGTCGCTTCGCATCTACGCACACCCGTGTCCAGAGCCAGCAAACGTATGTGCCGCCTTAGCTGCAAACTTGTACGTATGTATTGGTAGGAATTGACGGCGTCAAGCGACCCTAGGCTTCGTCATATGAAGGACCACTCAGAGTCCTCCAACGGAATGATAAAGTATTTGTCAGCGATCACCAAGGGAAGTGTGGATCAGTATCAATTAGGCGCTTAAAAGTCGCCCATACCGACGACTCTCTACAAAGACGCCTTTTCCTCCGCCAACAACGCGTAGTTCAGGCAGTTCAGCGACGTTCGCTGAAGTTCCTAAAACATCGTCCAGTGCACCAAGAACGACTCCGTCTGGCCGACAGGCACATTGACTTAGTTGTTTTGCTCATACAGTGCACTTTTTAGCTTAGATCACCTTTACCATTAAAAAAATAACAAAGAATAGCAAAATGCTTTGTAATTACCAAAAAAGAGTAAGACGTCTTGAAAACCTAAAAAATATCTTGTTATTTTAGTTTCGTTGATTTATTGGGTTGTTATCGAAGAGCTCCGAGCAAAAGTTGATAAGATGCATTCCCACTTCGAGCAGTACGTAGGTAATCCTGAAATCGCCATGGGAAGGCAGAGGAATGTGCCTATTTAAAACCAGGAAGAGCCGGTGATACAAGAGGTTAAGGCTAGATGTGATTTGGATAGGAGACGTGTTCATGATATACTACGTATTGTTGGTATATCACCTCTCGTTTGCATCACAAGGATCCATCGAGTTGGTAGTTGGAAGAAAGTAGGCGCTTTGCACCAGGAGGGCCTTGCAAGGCCGACCTTAGTAGAGTTTGAAAACCCGAGATATCAGGATCTTCTTCTTAACAGAGCGGGTGTTAGCTGGTCAAACAAATGGTCGTTATCAGGTGACCCCAGATACGCTCGCATCAAGAGCCCAATTCACATCATTAGTATCGTCGCACAAGGTGAAAATCAGCCCAGTTGTAACCGGTGAACCAGCACTTAAATTGCAACCTCGGTGTTAACAATATGCTACGTGAAGAGCATGGAGTTTACTCTCTCCAGACGAATGCTTCTACCTCTCCAGGGAACCCGGCTACAGCATACCTCGACCTTTTGGAGGCTACTCAGAGTACCTTCCTCGAATGATTCCAATGCTATGTGAAAGAGTAGTGCGGTTCCGAACTCTACTTAAGTGAAATCAGGTTGTAGGTAAGCGATTGAGCACGACCGATGCATTCAACACAGGGGAACCAGAAACGAAGTCAACAGGAACTACGATTGATCCAGTTACTGGGCATATAGAAGCGCTCTCCGATGACGTTCCTAAGAGTGTAAAATCGTCCCAATCAAGTGCAACTGAGAAATCTGTGGTCAATGAGGTCAAGATTATGCGCCGGGGGACGAAAAAACAACGAGACCCGAATCCCCAAAACAGCCAGGGGTGACTTAAATACCAACTCACAAAGCCGTGTACAGTCTCCACAGATCCATATTGAGTAGCCAGCTACGCTAATTACCCGGAAGCCAAAAAACGAGCTGTCTCCTCGGGCGCAGAGCCAGAGACGAACTTTAAAAGGACATTTAAGAGCAGAAAGAGACCGCGGCAAACACCAATAAACGTACCGAACATGAATGCTTGTAGCTTAAGAAATAAGTATGGGAGCTAGCGTTTAGATGCAGAGGTGCAGATAAGGTCGCGATTACCGAGAGCTGGCTTTCTTTGAATGATTCAATAAATGACTGTCACCTAAGTGAATTCTCGGGATACAGGAAAGACCTGGGTGCCATAGTGGAGGTAGGGTGCTTTTGCTAATTTGTTCTCTTTATTATGACTGGGAAGCCCCGTACACCATATGCACCCCCATGGTTCAAGTCATTGTATGTTTTATGAGAGTGGGAAATAGGGTCGAATTGATTAAGTTTACCGCAGCCCATCCTCCAGGCAAGGAGGACAAGGAGATAAGTGAGTGGTTAAAACGAGCTGCTCCTTCAGCCCAAAGCTTTGTAATAGCTAGTGACCTTAACCTACCACATGCCGACTGGTAGCAAGTGAACAATAAAGCAGACTCCTTGGAAGGAGACTTACTGCAATGGTTGCATGAACACGCTTTTGTGCTGCACGTTAATTTTCCAACTAGAAGTCGTGGGGGGATGATGTCCCCTCTTCATTAGAAGTTGTAATCACGAAATATGGTCGGTTGTCAGCCATTACAGCGAGAGCTCCCATCGGTAAGAGTGATCATTTTGTTCTCTTTTTACAATAAGTTGCCGAAGACAAGATGAACTCCGCATGACGCGGAATCTAAGCTGCATTAATACTATGATTTGAAGGAGAGAGTCATGAGCATTGATTGGGTTCCTGAACAACCAGAGGCAACTCTGGTACAGAGGTGGCATATGATCAAAAGTTTGCTCACGCAGCTGTTAGAGAAGCTTGCTCCCATACGTAGAATACACACACACATATGATACACGTTAGTTAGAGGTGGGAAACACCTCAGCTACTGTGCCGCAATACCCAAAAAAGCGAATAAAATGTAACAGGTGCAAGTCAGCTGAGCTACCGGTAACGGATGGGCATCGTTCTGGTAAGCTACCTGCCGGCTACTATGCAGCAGAAAAAATATAATTTACTATGCAAAATTATAAAATGCTAAATAATGAGATCGTGGTTGAAGGGGGAGGCTAAGAGGGATGGGATGGGACAAAGAAACTCACAGCACGAACGCCACTGAGGTCGGCTCCTAGCCATATCAACAAGTGTATCCAGCCAAACATGTTCATCGTCTTTCGGACCCCAAGCAGGGAGTAGAGACGCTCCGACTGAGACCAGCTTCGAAGTGAGGGCCTTCATTCCTTCATTCCTCGTTGATGACGCCAAAGAATTGACCGAGCGTTGAAGCGATATGAGTCCCTATGGAGACCGGCAGATTCCTTAGATGTCAGAGTTACAAAAATGTCGCAACTTGGTTGCCAAATTGCAGAGCTAAGCCAAATAGTCCCACAGCTTAGGTAGACGCGTAATGTAATGACGAATCCGAAACGCTACCACAGCTATGTGCAGTCGAGAAACAGAGGGTGCAGGCCATCAGGACCTGACGAGGTGTTCGGATCTAACTGGAGAAGCAACTGAGTCACAGTTTCCGTACTGATTTCAAGATGATCCAGTAAAGATGAACACGGGAGTACGACGTCAGAAAACGGAGTTTCATTGGGATAAACGGATGAATACTGTTGAGCTAAGAGATTCGCTTTCGTAGCATCCTCATGAAGTAAGGCAGCGTGTTGACTGGAATACAGAGATGGAATACCATTACCACCTTTGGTGTCTCTTTTCAGATATGAGAAAAAATTTTGGGGGAGCACCTGGACTGCACAGCCAGTTGAAACTCCTAGTTTTGAAGATTCTCCCGCTTCTTCAGAATACAAAGGTTCCTAAGCGTTTTGTATTCCAAGTGCTCAACCGTCGATTGTATACACTTGAATCGGTCCCATACTTGGCGTCTTTTGGTCATTAGAGACCTCAACCGTTTGTCGATCCAATGAGGACCTCTTTTTAGAAATGGAAACAACTTGGTTGATTAGCGACATCATTTTGGAGTAAAAGTGAGTTCAAGCATCGTCAACACACAAAATATGGGGATTGGTACTGCTGGACCATGGACTAGTCCATCTTAGAAGTAGCCTGATGCAGACGCCGCGGATCGCCTCGCCAGAAATTACGCAGGAAATCACCTTGCTCAGGAATGGAAAATCGACGTGCCCATTGGAAGGAAATAGCACAGTGGTTGTATAACGAGCAGATCGTTGACATCTGACAGTATCGGGGAGCGCACTAGATCAAGGATGTGTGGCGTGTGGCCTGAGAACAACCGAGTGGATGAAAATACATGCTAAACCAAGTTACAATCAAGAACGGTCTGAAGGTGAGGAGCAACAAAAGTCAGAAGGAAACACAATAAAGCAGGTCCCACTCAATGCCAGGTGCACTGAAGTCTCCAACAATTAAGCAGTCCTTACCTTTGACGTGTGATTTAATTGAATCCAGCAAAAGAGCTTCTGAACTCAAGGGAGATTTATAGGCGACACACACCAGGAGAGACCTACACCCGTCATGAATACACCACAGAGCTTCGAAGCCACCAGCTATATCACAAGTAGCGGCAAGTAAATGTGCCTTGAGGTCCGCCCTCCAATAGAGTAAAACACCACCGCCTGACGTCGCTCGGTGGCGATTAGCACGGGAGGTGATATTCAGGGATAAATAAAATAAATATATTTGTATATTTGTAAGTATAAAAATTGTATATTTACCGACAGACGGTACAGGGCCCCATAAGTAGGAGCGATCATTTGTGTAGTGAATAGGTTTCATAATAGTAAAGAAAGGTTTAGTAACACAATTTCGATTCATGATTGTTTTTTTCTCCTCGGGTCCTAGACCCGTGCACCTCATAGGTAAAATGTACGGATGTTTGTATCATCAGCTAACGAGGCAGCAGAAGTCCTGTGCCAGCAGTACGCATCCGCATTCTCCGTTCCATCAATGCACACAACGACGGTACCTACTTCGGTTTCACTCTCAACTTCCCTGACGACTGTTCATTTCACACTGGAGAAGGTCCTGGCGAAACTCAAATCCCTGCGGCTAACGGCCTCTCCTGGCGCTGATGGTTTCCACCCACGGCTCTTGCGAGCGTGCGCTGCAGCTCTAGCTTCACCCCTAGCGGAGCTGTTCACCCACTTCTTCTTGCAAGGCAAAGTTCCCAATGACTGGAAATGTGGGACTATTACACCAATCTACAAAGGCGGTACTCGCAAAGATCCGGCCAATTACCGACCGATAACTCTCCTATCTACGATCTCCAAAGTGATGGAATCGATCGTCGCAGACGCTTTAACGGATCACATGGAGACCCAGAAACTGCTCTCTGATTGCCAGCACGGTTTCCGACGTCAACGGTCTTGCCTGAGTAACCTGCTACTTGCCAGGGACAGCTGGACGACTGCAGCCGACTCTGGCCAAGAAACGCATGTTATCTTCCTGGATTTTCCAAAGCCTTCGACAAGGTCGACCACGAGATTCTGCTGCGAAAACTGTCATCTTACGGCGTTTCAGGGGACTTGATGGACTGGATCCGGAACTACCTTCAAAACCGTACCTTCCAAGTACGCGTCGACGGAGCGTTGTCTCCCGCATCCTTGCCACAAGCGGAGTTCCACAGGGGTCTGTTCTCGGACCG